>JABASH010001955.1:0-22696 GCA_019776445.1 Tomocerus maximus | reverse complement strand
TAGTCCATATTCCCAACACCAACCACCTGTTGCTCTTTCCATCTCCTACTTATAGCTATTGCTGGATTTTGTGTTGTTTGGGGGGATTTAATTGAGGGGCCTTTGTAATTCTATTTTTGTTGGAATATTATTGGAGTTGCTTTACTGACTGATATCAGATATCAATAAATGTCTTACATGCTTTATCTTTTGTACTTTGTACATATTTATCAGCCTTGAGATTTGAAATTACTACATTCAACAGTGTCAGTGTCAAATCTATGAATTTGAATGGAAAGGGTCAAATACTATTTGGATTATGTTTTGTACATGGTTAGACTGCAAGACAATATTTTAACAGTATTGCATTGTAATAAAGGTCAGTAGAAAAGTAACTACAATATCTTAATCATATCCGTAATTAAGACTCGGAGTTCTCAATATGTATAGGTGCTTAGATAATACTTCTCTGTACTCTTTGTATGCATTCTATGTAGATTAAGATACATATATTACTTATTATTACAATGTTATTATTACAATGTTATTATTACAACTTGGATTCGCTATAATGGTCTATGTCCAATGAAATACTATGTGCTGAAAATACACATCACATTATGAGACCATGAAACTAATTGAAATTACGACTAACTGTTCCATTAAGTCATATGAGCTAAAATAATATCTAAGGTAAAGGAAATCTTGTAATGTTTTAGTAGTAGATTTAGTAGCGGCTTCTACAATTATGTAATGGTCCTTGTTCATTTGAATGGTATATGACAATTACTTAACTCTCCATTTGCATTTTATAGAGAAATCTAATGTAGTATTGAGAGTAATATACTTACTTGTGTTCCTATTACTTAATGGACGTAAAATAATTGTGAACTTAATCGACATGAAACACACGAGAATTATTATTTGTACTTATTGTCAGTTTGATCAATAGTAACAAATGAAGCACAAAAATGTGGATGTTCGTCATAGACAGAGATGTAATATTTGAGAGTGTAAATAATTGACATGTAGTATAAGAATTGACATTTTATAAGGTATTTGCGTTCCATCACACCATGTTTTATATTTTGTGAGATGTAAATAGTGAAATACACTTGGATACTTTTCTACAATAGACATGCTAACTTTTTAACAATCAAAATAAATAACGGTTCCAAAATCTTGTGCACAAGAAATTGATGTTTGTAAACTTGAATTATTGTAGGTACTGCTGAATATTTAAGCCTACAATGCTTTACATGTGTTGTGCTGTTTTGTTAGACGATATGGTTATACTAATATTTAGGGATTAAGCTAATTTTCATCTTGCAGACAAAATCGGAAACTTGATGTGAAATTGATGTGACCTGCTGAACTTAGTTTAGTGCGCCCTTGCTTTCCATGACATAAAGAATTGTACAAAGTTGCTTAATACTTATACTTGCGATTGACATACCTAATACTGCATTGAAAATTAGAATTAAAACATCCACTTTTTATTGATAGTTATCAATCTGAATTTTCATTAGAGTAGCTATGGTCATTCTGGAAGACTATTTCACTATTCCGGCTCAAGATTTAAATACAATGGCACACTGTGTAACGAGTAAAACTTAAATGCATACATTAAAAATAGTGATATAAATAACTGGAGTCAATAACAAAATCAGCCGTTTGAATTTTGACTCGACTTTCCTACAACGGGAAGTTTCAGACGAGTGTTCTTTAGATGTAAATACAAAATACAGACTAAATTATGACATAATAGTAGAGGTAATAGTTATAACTTGTTTCTCTCTGACTGTGACTGGCTTCACAACTAAAGAGTTGTTGTCCTAGGATTTTCTTTGGGCTGTAAATGTTTATCTAGCTGAATTACAAAAGGTTTCCGTACCTGCATCGCAGGTAATCTACTTTTTCGTGCTGCATCTCCTGAATCAGTTTCATTTTGTGACTGATTCAGAAAAATTTTGACTTTTGCTACCACTAGTCCCATTTTTAGTCGAAGAAATCATTTTTCCTATCAGGGGAATGACTTCTTTGTTAATTTTGGCTTGAGGAATTGTCGTGTTTGTGTTTCTTTTGAAAAGGGCACTTTGTCCTTCTTTTCGAACTGTTCCATTTGTGAACTTCAATTGGTCATTTTCGTCCCAATCGTATTCGTCTATATCTGGTAAACTTATATCTAATGTTGGACCGAGTCCGTAAGGTTTGAATCCTCTTGTGAACAGGAAGTATGTTCCTCGAGACCTACAGAATAAAACACATTCAATAAACTAAATCGGAAAATTCATTTTTGCCATTAACTTCAGAGAAATAGAAACCTACATAGCACATGGCGATTTGATTCAGATACAACGACAAATTGATATAAACATTTTAATGATATATAGTAGCCATAAGAGTGAATTGAGGTCAAGCCGGAAGGAACTATAGCCATATCTGCTGAACAGTTAGTACCTACCTACCACATAATATGTACTAAAGGTAGGTACTAATTATTATCAAATGAATTTGTAATTTCTGTGCCTTATAATTTGCATAGGCAGGTAGTAGATCTCTCTATTCTTCAGGCTACAGGAGCGGAACCATTGAATGAAAAGAGAATAGACACGCAACATCAGCGAGAGGCAGATGAGATGCGCATCTCGTGAATGTAGTGAAAAGATCGCAAAAAGATGAGCAAAAAATTCCACATTAGCACTTGATTCGTTTCTATCATTTCTATAATAAGTTAAATTACTATCTTTACAATAAGTAGGTGATTAAATGCACATGCAATGGTAATGGCGCTGATAATGTGATAATATTATGTGAATTAAATAAGTATATTATGTAGTCAACAAAAATGGCTATTTGTACCTCTGTAGTATGTACATCGGTATAATTAATTCATATGCATTTCATTGAATACTACTTGAACAAAGTCTTGTGTAATTGTGAAAGATAAACAATGCGTACGGAAAACTTCGCTCTGGTTCGCAAAATCTTGTGCCGATTTTTTGCAAGGTAAAATTAATTGTTTTACAACTTAACTCCTTGCTTTTGGCTCTGCAGTTTCATATAACACGAGTAAAAGTAGTATCATCGAGGTTAATGTGATTTGACAAAGAATTAAACTTACGAATGTGGTGAATGCTCGCCCATGTAAGTCATATCTTCAGGGACACAGGAGCAATCGCCTTTTACATAATGTTCCCATCTATCACAATGACAGGCCTCGAATGCCAATGGGGATGTTATACTTTCCACAAAATATCTGCCAGTCGAAAATCATTACCATTACCACTCTTCAGAAAATATCTGCTTATTATTATAGTACATAGGAAAGAATTGGATAGCTTACCTCACTGATCGCCCATGATCGCACTCTAAAGCTAAAATACCAAGTAAAAAGAAAGTTTAGGCCTGCAAGCAAAATAAGAATAGATGATATGTAGTGCAAATACTAAACTTACTTTCGTAAATATAAGTCCATTTTAGAGGACATCCTGGCTGAGCGTTCCCGGAGTTCGGGTAGAAATCAGCATGACCTGCCATAAAAACAAAAGCTAAAATGTGATACTGACATACGGGAAAGATAGACAAAGTCAAATGGCTGACCTAGAGGGAAATGGAGACCTAGATGCCCTTCCATGAAGGGGCCACCCCCATTGGTGTGTATGATGTCGACGTAGTGGGCATCTGTCTGGTCTAGGCGAAGTTCATTGTCGACGTATCTGAAAGTGGGATTTGCAGGGTCCATTCCTGTGATTCTGCCGATTTTTTGCCCAAGCTGTTTGTAGAGTTTGTGTCCGGCGTTACCTGCAACGTGTGCACCCCAGGAGTAGCCAAGTAGATGGATCTGCTCCATGTTCACTCCATTGCTGACTAGGAATTTTAGCATTTGACACAACTGCTCTGCTGCCAAGTCGGGAGCAGCCGACCAGTATAAAATCGGAAGAGCAAAGAGCGTGTAGTCTATTATTAATATATTGAGATCTCCGAGATGCAAATACGCATCCCGTAAACTAATTATCCAGTCTTCTAAATAAATTTCGTTTGCAGAATGAGCATAACCGTGCACTAATACTTTCGTAAGACGCCTAGCATCAAAATTGCTGGAGGCCAAGGTGTCTAGTCGGCCTATTTTGATTTCCTGAGCCATTTTTGGATTCTTCCTGTTTTTAAATGCATAATCATTTAAATCAATTTGCTGGAGTTAATTTAAAATGACATATATTATGATTTACCTCGTCCATAGTTTAAACTTGATGTGATTCTTCATATTGAGCCATGCAAACAAGTTATCTGGAGTTATTGGCTCATCCTTCACTTGATAAGGGTCGTGTATCATGAAGTTTATCGGTTTCTTTCTAAACAGGAACGACTTTGTACCTGTAAAATACATTAAGGATTAGATTGATGTTCGTTCATGATTATGAAAAGCGATAATTTTCAAGTGTATGTCACTCACTGTCAGGCAATGTTAACAAACAGGAGCAGAATATATAAATGAATAATGGAATCTTCATCATACTCTGACGAAAATCCTTACTCGTCTCCGTCCGCTTTCGGTCATAAATGAGTCTACTTGATTTTCCGCACTCATTTAATGCCTCCACAAAGAAAAACTGTTTAAAATCACTTTAGAAAACGATTACTTTGTTTTTCGATCTTTAAAATTAACATTTCGCTCTTCCATTTCACGCATTGCAACAAAACTGGGAAAATAAAATAGTAGAACATGTCCGTCTCATCTTAATAGCAATAGGTACACAAGGGTTTTGAAAACCCAACAGATTCCAGCAACAACTCACTGCCTAATTTATTTCTCATTTTGCGAGGACTGCCGGTAACACACTCAATAAAATGCTCTGTAATTAAATTATACAAGCTTCAGTTTCCATTTAAATGCAACAGTGATCCTGTTACTCCATCTTCAGAAATCACAAATTCAGATGGCATTCTTGATTTTGTTTGCAGTGGAGCTTGTCAGACGACATTTTCCACAGTATAGGCACATTAATCTATTCTCGCTCATGTACATGGCTGTACCATTCTCAAATCGCTGCTCACAAATATTGTAGGCAATTACTCAATAATCTTATCACAATCGCAACTGAGAAAGTGCATGAATTTACACAGAAGCAGCAAAAACGATTTCAGAAAGTTTTCTGAATCATTTTTCCTCTAGTTTTGAGATGCCTAGCTGAAATTGCTTAGTCACTGCACTCTAACGTAGGGACAGACACATACTGCCCAAACTATAAGATTAGAGAAAGAAATATTATTACACAAAATTATTTTAATATATTTTGCACGTTGGTGTGTATTTATTAGCATACTCAGTGCATGCTATGAAATGTGATGTAAACCTCTCGTTCCTTATGACTGTTTTGTTTGGTAGCGTTTCCGTTTCTTACGTGAGTGAAGTGAGGTGAGGGCGGACTGAAAACACAACATGGAAAATTTGCTTTGTAACGAAAAAAGTGAAAACTAGTAGGACAACTTTATTATATTATGTATTGCCATTACGTATACGCTCTGTGTATTTCTTTTGAACTGCACTTCGATCCTTGCTTACTTATAAAATCATATCGTAGTGAATTACAGTTTATGTCTTGCTTAGGCATATCCCTTTGGTATCGAGTTGCTACTAAATGATATTAGATATCTTGGCATTTAGCGTGCAAAATGTTAACAGAACAATTAAACATCAATCCTTTATAGTATTCTTTAACCAATATTTAATGCACAATACAACACGGATGCTTATTATACTTATATGTATAGGGACATATGATTATGATATAGCCACCTTTTCTAGTTACGTGCCAAAGTGTATGCCAAAGTGTACGTAGGTGCCAATATTTTGTTTTTACGGCTTTCATCAGTTGGTATACTTATTTGTATTACTACCATAGTCAGTCATAGTAATTATTGTTGAGCTGGCATTAAATAAAGTATACACATATAGTGAAGTTGCTGAACAGTATAGATTTCTCATACACTTTGCAGTTTGCACAGTCTGGTCTACATTACAATGAACTTTATTTTCTGAAATCTCAAGTTTGGAATTATTGTTTCGCCATGTATGATCTCAGAAGAGGTAAATAATAAACTTTATTCTTTCTAATCAAATTACAGCAAGCAGTGCAGTTTGGTTTAGCTACATGATACACGTGTTACTCGCTTCTTAAATCATAGAGCGAGACGTTGTAAAATTGAATTATGAAGGCAGATAATTGTTCAAATGATCTCAGCACTGAGTGGGGGATGTTAATCTGACAGGATCTTTCTATTTTATATACTTAAATGATACAGATACTATGTTAGTTAGAGATTGTACATTCAGTAAGTGAAATGTGTAAGTCTAAGAGTCTAATTTATTGATGTGGATTCTTATAAAGAATTCTCTTACACCAGTTACAAAAACGATACTTGCCGATATGACTGCAAGTGCAGTGGCCAATTTCGTTACACTGTCAAATGACCCCGATAATCATCGGATGTTCAAAAGGAGAAAAACGGAACAAAAGAATGACAATATAAGAATGCTATATTGGGCAGGTCGCCATAAAAAACTGATTTAGGTCATTTACATTTCTCAACACAATGGTTTGTTTGGAAGCACAACTCTCTCAAAAGTAGTTTATTTGTGTTTGGAGTAATGTTTCGATTACACTAACACCAGCTTTCTAGTAAACGCACAAATGACTTAAAACAGAAAAGTGTGCAGAGATAACCTCATCTGGTTGTGAATGGTCACATTAATAATTTGACAGAAATTGAATAATGAAACCATGAAACTTTCGCATGAATTACATAAATTGATGCAGCATTAAAAATGATGATGATGATGTTCGAAGAATTGTGTACACACGAATCCAGTCTATGCACATGTTACAGGCTGTATGGGGAGCCTGAAATCTTAGAGACTTGTCTAGCCATGATTTTCTATCTTCAGAAAATGCTGCAGTCTGTCAGGGTTAGAAAATCGTCATCTGTTCGCAAGAATAAAAGGTAATCCTTAAAAGATGATGGGGTAATTCTTCGATATACTTAGTAGTACCCATTTCCTAACTTCTAATAAGCCTTTCACAAATTAAATCTGAAAGATTTATTGATGCAGCGAGATTTTGATAGATGATTTTAGGAGTACCTGCCTAGGTAGGTAAATATTTTCGTCAACTCAAATAGCCTGTGACATAGGACAAACCTATAATATATGTATCGTTGTAAAGGTAAGTAGCATTTTGGCAAATATGTTGAGGGTTGTTTGCCTGTGGAAGTTGAAAGGAAGGGAAAACGTAGAATGTAAGGAGAGGTGGAAAGGAAGGAAAGATCAATAGGTCAGGAAGTCGGAAGTGGACGTAGATGATAAGCACGATCCCAATGCGCTCCTTCCTTCCCATTTCTTGCTCTTCTACTCGTCTCTCTCTACCACAATCCGTATATGCAGCACAACTTTATGGACTCACAGAACGGCTATGTAGATAGATAATAAATAGAGCTATGTGAACACGAATTGCGTAATGTGATTATTATTCCGAATCGTGAATGAGCCAGCTGCTCCAACATTACAGAATGTACTCGTACTACTTCCACTAGGTTCAAATTCGTCTCGTGGTCATGATAAAGCACCTACCTGATATATTTACAATAGTCATCCACTATTATTACTCTTAAATCAAGATGGTCAGGCATCTGTTACAACGTAATCAGTTACACTACGTTCCTTTTAGCACTGCACCAAGAACGCAGAATGTAAATACACACTTATCACTGCCTATTAGTATGCTCGCCATTTAGAGCTATTTAGCTCCCATTATTACTCCAAGAATATTCAAATAAACTCCTTCCTTACAAAGGCAAATTATTTTTATTAAGAATCCTTTATTCATACCGACTAGACTGTCTAAGAGAATTAAAGCAGAATGTTTAGAGTATACTCTAGCTATAGTTCAGTAATAATTAGTAATTAGGGACGCGCTCTGAAGGTTTATTTTTTCATGCTATGCACACTAGCGTCTATCTACATACTTAACAGTCATCAGTTCAGGCATCATTCTACAAGAATAAAAATCCAAAATTCCATTTCAAACACAAATTATATGAATATGTAGCAAAATGTTTTACTTTTGTTTTTCTGTTTGTACCTCTCCCTATTCTTGAAATGTACATTTTATGAAATAACTCCGAATATTATGTTTATAATGTCAAAAGACAGTTGCTAATGTGCTGTACATTCTTTTCGTCTCAAAACAAACGCTACACACCAAAATCAAAACGCTGACTTCAGAAATGAAAATTAAGCATCTGTTAGAGATAAGGTACTTTAAAGGGGTAAGAAAAAATGTCGTTTCGTGTCAGGTTTGAAATTTACTGTGGTACCTAATGGATGAATTGGAGCTACATGATTTCACATACTTGCTTAACTTTAAGCTAAGTTACACAAAACCAATCAAGTAGTTTTGACTCTTTTGTGGCAATAATCAGGCAATTACTTGCCTTGAGATAGCTCCTGTTCAGTGGTAAATCCATAATTAATGAGGAATATCGTTACTTCTTTAGTATCATTAAAAATCACTTACCACAAAAACCACAGTTTCAGTGGTGGACAATGCACTACTGTCATTGTAAGTAACCGCATATCTCATGGTGTCCTAATTGCAGAGTGTATTGTATTGTGAGCCATTGTTGTACAGGAATGAATTTGAGATGCTTGCACAGAAACATTTGGATAATTTCAATAATCAGTAATCAGTAATGCAAGGTAGGATTGTCTGCACTTCATTTCATTCTAGGCTTGTTTTATCTAATGCGATACGAAGAAACATGGAAATGTTATGCAGGGTGCCAATGAACCCGAAGCACATTACCATTAATAATTATTTTGTCCGCTGCCACTATTTACTTGCAAATTGTTGTGAAAATTGGAGTTAATATCGTTAATATGGCATAATTCATGTAAAAACAAGTGGATGCATATGCAGGTCACGATTTCTAAATACTTAAATAAATAAATGTTGGAAATTATTGGACATAGAAGCAAAAGGTTTTATTATGATTATAAGTATCAGTAAGCAATTACATCGTTATTCGGAGGCTGAAATCAAGTCAATTAAAATTACGATTTAGTCTAAAAGATATAATAAATGTATTTTCCACAAATAAACAGATAAAACAATAAATATAAGGCAATCTTGCTTCTACCATTTGCGAAGTTAATTATTTAGTATTCCTGCAAATATAATAATATAAGTTAATGTCTGTATGTACCCATAAATATTTAGTTATTAGTATCACTAAACGCTAAAAAGTCAAATCTCTTCGAGGGGGATGAATAAACTAAAGTAAATCTCGGTGCCAAAACCATTTGGAGGAAGTGTTATTATCGAAACTGTGAGTGAGCCAAAGTTGTTCCAAAAGAGAATATCTCTCTTGGCAAAGAAACAGAGGTTTTCCGCGTCGCAGTCCTAGATCTTCTTCTCCGTATGAATCCAAGTAGATGGATCCCCAGCTACAGGCTTTCCGTCCTCTGACGACTGTAACGCATGAGGTGAGAGTGGACAGAAATATCGCAGTTCCAGCCCCGCACTCTGCAGAATGCTCAATCACTTCGGATATCCCTGAATTTGGGTTCTGACAGCATACATTTTTCATACAGACTAAAATACCACACATCATACAAATATTCGGGTCTGTCGGGACCGTCTTACAATTTTTGCATTGCGCCCTCAGGTAAAATTGAAATATTTCATCGTAATCTTTAGACAATTCTATTAATTTGGGAATTTCCCAATTTATATTCTGACTGTCTATTAGGAAATTCGGTCGGTCCGTCATAATGAGGTATTCGGATAAATGTTGACACCAAGCAGATATGATTTTCTTTGCATCAGAGTTCCAGCTAAGAAAATTCTCTGCTTTCACTGATGAGCATTCGTAGACACTAAATTGTCTTTCGGGTTTTAACTGACTAGAATCACAACTTACAACCATTTTATTACCTAACTGTAAACTTTGGGCTAGCGTCATGAATTCGTTCTCAGCCGAGTGACATATTTCCCTAATGGGTGTCGTATCCGGGTCTTGGAAAATGTGGCTTCGGATTAAAGTTGCCATTCTCAGAAACGGCAGAACGGTTTTCATAACGCGGCTCTCCACATCTGCCAGAGAAATTATATTCTTTTGTTCGCAGAAAATACACGCAGTTTCCAGTTTTGATATGATAATACCCAAATATATATGAAGCTCTGTAGGTAAATATTTCAACAAAATTTTCTTCCGGTCGTTTTCTTCAAAGTGAAGCGCGATGGTGCACAGTAGCTGAATAATCGTTAAATTGTAAAGACCTTGGACAATTTTCGAATAAACTTCCGCGGAAATATCCATTGGGAGTTGCAGAACGAAATGGAGAAGAAGAGCATTTGAATCTCGTAATAGTATAGGGACCTCTCTGGAGTTTCGGAAGATTCTGCTGCCAATGCATGCCTCCCAAAGCTGTGCTATATGACGCCCGTGGCCGGTAGACATTGACTTATAATTGACTTTCAGTGCATTTAACAGGGGAGGAATGGATTTGCCTATTGAAATCGTGGAGGAAGCTGATAACAACTGTAATTGGGTAAGCTCGCGAGATTTATTGAGAGAATTTGATGTGAGAAAACTTAGTTCCAGTTCTAAATTGTAATTAAGGGTGGATGTCAGGAAGAAAGCGAAACTGTACGCAGAGTTGAAATCCGCCAACGGAACAATTTGAGAATAAATCGTTTTTAATTCGGTTGTGAACTGATTCACACTTTCAAGAATATTTTTACCGAGAAAATTATTGCATCGTTTTCTCAACAGATTAGAAACTTCACTAGAATTATCACATTTTCCACTTTTCTTGCAATTACCTTTTATCATTGGCAAAAAGGAATTTGCTAATTTTCTGCAAAGGGGACAACGATAGTCTCTCTTAACGAAATGTGTCTTTAGTTTTTGCTTCTTTTCGTTGGGATTTAAAGAAGCGATATAGGAATTCAGACAATTCATATGGAGGTAGTGTCCGCAGGTCTGTACGAAAACTCCACCATTGAAACCCCCATCGGTTGACATCAAAACAGATGACGTGTCAAAATGAGTTTTGTATTCTTGCATTCTCTCTTCCCCCAGATCTCGGTACAGATTGGCTGAAAACGAGAAATTCCCTAGTCCCTTGCATACTTTCCGGTTTCCAATAACTTTCGATGAATTCAAAAAAGTTACCAAGCCAAATGGATTATCTTCGCAGTTTGCACTGGATTGTAAACATATGACGCAATCAAACTCAATTTCCTCAGGCGCTGGAGAAATTGAACTTCTGGGAACATCGTTATCTTTCATGCTTTCAGGATATTCGGATATCTGAGAAAACCTTTGCCCCTTTCTCGCAAAATCGGATATCATTTGCAATTTTCTTTCCTTGATCTTCCTTCGTAACTCCTCCTTTTCCTCAGCTTCCCGTGCCATCTCCTCCAAAGTAATTTCAGTAGCTGGCCATATGCTACTTTTAGCCTTAAGAATTTCATTTCTACACGACTCATCCAGTAAAGATATCTTCGACAAAAGGCCTCCAATAAAAATATCCCCATTGCCGTTCCGATTTTCAATATCTTTCGCAGAGCTTGTGAATGAGAAACTGTTCACGACTCCAGAAAGCTGCGAATGAAGTTTCAGAAGTAAAGAAATTAGACTTTCTTCCTGTTTACGGTTTTCCTGTGGCTGTATAGCTTTTTTCATATTCTCGAACAAATCATCACCATTGTAAATACTATCGAAGCTATTATCCCGAAACGGAATTTCATCGTTTTGCACATTATCATAACTACTCAGGGTGATCTCCAGCAAATAAACTGCCAACGTGACAATGTTATCTGATAACTTCTGGAAATGAACCGCTTCATAAAGAATGTTGAAAATAATCTGGTGAACAATCCTTGATCTTAAAAGTTTTCTTGTGTCACAAAAATTGTCAGAAGATATTTTTGGAATTCTAAAAGGAGGCCAAAGATTTCCGATTCCATTCCAGACTTTAGTTTTCTTGAGATGTTCCATGAATCTATCTCTTGCTATTTGAAAGTCGCTTTTGTGGCTTGATCTCAACAGAACATAAATTGGATCGTATAAGGTCTGCCAGGTTGATGTTTTCGGCGCATATATTCCTTGAGTCATACTTCCTCCTTGTTCAAATCGAGGAGCTTGAAAATCCGCAACTTGGGCCAAGACTTTTTCGAAATTTTTCATTTGAGATCCATGACCGTGACCACACCTTTCTGGCATTAGTTCCATTAGCTGACTATGAGTTCTATCTCCTTTGCAAAGCAAAGTCGTAAGTTCAATTGCCAATAATTCTTCTTCTGATATTCCTAGATTAGTTCTCACTGTAGTAATGATTGCCAAAAAGTTGAGAAAGTTTTCTAAAACTGTGTTTTTTTCTTGCAAAAACTCTTGAGGCATTTCTTCATCAGTATTCAGAGATTTGAGAAGTGGACCGACTCCAAATTCACGAACCACAGCAGCAAGGAAATGCTCCTGTGGAATATTCATCATAGATATCTGCAGAAGGAAGATATCTGCATCGACCATGGAATTGCAGCACATACTTCCGATATAATGAGATGCTTGGTGCAAAATATGATTTCCGTTTCGAACCCATTGCCCACTGATGATTTGATAGAAGGCTGCCTGAAGCTTCACAACAATCTGAATGGTTTTCATGAATTCATCAGACGGTGGTAGCAACTCGATTATATTTAGATTTTGTTTAGAGATTCCTTGATGGATAAATCTAGAAAAACTTCTGTGGAGTGGCATATGAAAAGAAATTTCTTTATCAGCGACACTTGATGAATCTGTCCATTTCTTAAGTTGTTTCCAACAATGTCCTATAAGTTTCCTATTGAGATCTGCAGTAGACGAGTCTTTAAGATGTGACAAGATAGCCCACATGATTGTCGAACAGATTTCTAGTTCGGCTGTGATTGCGGAAATATAAGTTGTCGATTCGAATTCAATGTGCTCTTCTTCCGAACCGATTTTTCGATTTGGATTCATTCCTTGAAACATTGAGACCAAATCGAACCACTGTTCCAACAGAGTGTCATCTTCCATAAGTTTCACGGCTACAGACGTGTGAGACAAAATTTCGTTCAAATCTGATTTTAAAGATGCATAGTAGTTGTTAGTCAGAATATCATGGTCACAGTCCACCAGTTTTAAATAGAAACCATCCGAATTATGTGCATCTTCCCCCTTCAATGACACGGCAGTGCTATCTATCATTTGTCTAAGACTCAAAAGAATGACATGTAGCAGCTGCATGGATTCAACCATCTGAAGTGACAACTGCTCCACGGAAAATATTTGGACGGATACAGTCACAACTCTGGTGGAAAAAATCTCTGGGTTTGGAGATCTCACCAGCAACTGGGATATCAATCCATAGTGGAGAACAAACGCCCTTGTAAAGGCTTCTTTGTATGCATTGTCCGGTCTTAAGCTCAGCAAAAGACAGATCAAATCTTCTGGAAATTCAAATTTAGCTGTCCAGAAAATTAACTCTTCAAGAAATGTTTTGTGCTCCAGAAAATTTCGTAATGCAACAATATCTTGGAATTCTTTTGGAAGATTTAGGACAGGTATCGACTCCAGAGCAGTAGCGTACTTTAATTGTAGCTCCTTTTCCAGCTTAGTTTCGAAAGATATTTTATCTTCCGTAAGATTCTTGTAGATTTGATGATTCGTCAGAGCGTGGGTCATGACTTGTCTCATCGGAGCTCCCATTTCACTCAATCCCTTCAACATGCTTATGAATTTAGTTCCAGTTGTTAATCCCTCCGTGGAAATGTTCTCCTGAAGTCTCATGTGTTGAATTAGACGGAGAAAAAGGCGGGGCATCATGGCATTGGCCACACAGAGTAATTCAGGGGGAGCAGTTTGCTCATTCGAATTTCCAATTGAGTCCTTCAAAATCTTTGCACTTGGGTGAGGATTCTGGCTCTGATGTGAACTCTGGCTATGTTCGTGACCTTTCGGACAATGCAAAGAGCAGCAGCCAGATTTTTTGACAACGTTCGTTTCTCCACAATCGCAAGCTCCTCCCGTCTCACTTCGAAACATGATGAAATCATGACCTTCGTGGTTTCCATGATGGAAACATTCAGTGCAGAGTGACATGCATTGAGAAATCCCACAAGTTCGACATCGGTAAGCGACACAATCCGCCGTCCAGATTGTGTTACAAGATGTGGCTTTGTCATATCTACGAACAGTCGACGAAAATTCTTCAGGAGTTGCACCCCCTGCAATTAGCCACCGACACCACTCGATGTTTTCCTCGCTGTCAACATCTTTGGATGGATCCAAAAGATAATCCAGAGCTGAATTGATCAATTCATGTTTAGAGAGTTGGGAACATTCTGCACGAATCTCTGCCGCAGCTATCGGCTTCTCTTTCTGTAAAAGAACATCCATCTCCATCTTTTCTGCAAGAAAATACCCAAAATTCATATTATTTCGCATTTATCATTCTCACAAATTCACAACTCATTCGTTCATACCAGTGATTTTAGTTATTTATCCCAAAGATACAGAATACATTTCATACAAAAAACCAATATATATTTGGGTTTACCTTAATTTGCTAAATTATTATTTCTCTTCCCTGCTTCTTTTTCTTCGGCTCTTCATTTGCAATATACGCATTCTCAAAAAAGCAGCACCCGATTTCTGAAAATGGAATACAATTCGTTAACAAATGAGATGCCAGAGGCAATGTCGGAGAAGTAAATGTCGGAGGCAAATAAACTTCCTTGACCACACACTTGAATGAACTGTATAAAGAAAGAACCCTGGTATTCTGTATCGGTATGAATATTAAAGTGTAATATTCAGAGAGAGAAGAGACAGGAAAGAAAATCAAGTCTTGGATCCTAATTTAAAATGTTCAGTTGAGTGAGCAGTGATTTAATCTACTAAAGCTAACTGTACTTCCGCATTGAACTCACCTTCCCTTTCGTCGATATTGTTGTGTGTGGGGAGTAAAACGGGAGGAAGATTCCTCGCTAAAAGAAAACTGAAATAAGATTGACGTTTCTATCTTGGATGCGGATGTTGTAATGTGACTTTGAGTCAGAGAAATAAAAGTAAATATCCACTCTGCAACTAACTAAGTATAGACAAGTACGTACACTGCACTATACTGACTATCCTTTTCGTTCTACGTTCGTTTGTATTTGTTAGGGGCCAACAATGAAGCAACTGCATGCGATGCACTGCACAAGAGGAGAGAACCCATCACATCAGGACGACCACGACTCCAAAGGTTATTGCCTCTTCCTTCCACACGGAAATTTAGTTGAATGAAAGAAACAAACGAAATTCTTTTAGCTAATAGCCAGACTCAAAATCCAAATCCTAGGAGATCAACTACTTCATAGTTCACTAGGATTTATGGTGGAAGACTGAAATAGCAGATTACACTTTAATGATCAACTTTTATTTTTGTAGATGAGTTGATTTTGAAGGGAAGAATAAATCTATCGGGCAGTGACTGCTGGAAATGATGTAAACATGAAGACCTCGACTGGCAGGAGAGTGAAATTGTAAGCAACCAAGGTGGATGTTGTTATGTATAGTTGGATAAATAATAAATAGGTACCTATGCAATGTTATTCCTATGCTGAGGCTATACTGAGACAGGTATGTTCAACAGTTGGTTGGGAACTCGAGTTTCGTTGTTGGGGTAGGTAGACCTTCAACTTCAACTGTCCTGCCTGGGAGTATTGCTTCAGCTCAGTGTGTACCTACCCGTAGTGCTTGTAGTTTCAGCCTCAGGCTAGTTTCCCCCTTAAAATAGCTCCTATACGTCTCCTACATAGTCAGACAGAAATGGTTTATATCTTAAATACGTTACTTACAAAGATAATGATGCTTTAGTTAAACATGTTGTGGACAGGGTGCTTATAGTCCATGTTGCTTAAGCTGAGGAATTCCATTAGGAATTTTCTGCTTGAATAACATGGAACTTGGAATGTTAGGATATTACACATTTTATATGCTCACTGAATCATTTATATGTACAATGCAATACGTAATACTTGAATACTTAGTTAATATTCATAGGGAGCCAGACACGTCATTTAAGTCAGTTCAGTTTGATGGTTCATTTCAAGTATGGCAGATGTGCAAGTCATACCGAGTAGAGATGACAGGGAAATTCTTCTCAATTTTCAATCAAGCCAAAATCCACATTAAGAAACGTTTCAAAACCAGTCTACTTTCTATGTGGGCATCAATCCACTCTAGTATTACATGTGGGCATGAGGAAGCAAATATTCATTCAGTGTGATTGAGTTGAGAGTGGATTCAACTACTACTCAATGGAAGAATAAAACTGCATCTTATCCACAAACTGCATTCCACTATTTCCACTATCAGTGGGTTTCATATTTAACTTATTTCTTGGATCCACCATATTTACTTGCGGACTATATTATAATTATTAGGTATCCTGAAAGTCCTTTTCTGTCCCTATTACTGATAATGGTAAGGTTTGAAATTGCAACGACCGTTTATGGCCCAGACATGTTCACAAATTGTGGAGGTCTGGAAAATCAAAGCAAACAAGCCAGTATTAAAAAAGAAAAATAGTATACGACTGCAAAAAATCTGCGCAATGCAGATGCACTTGAATTGTTGGGGCTGTAAATTGGCTAATCGTGTTTAGCTCTTGGTATTATACCTATTTTCTGGCAGACCTGTTTCATATAGGTAATAGCGTTTCCAGCTCATTCTATTCCATTGTTTGGAGAGCAACAATAAGATATGAATTGATTGTAATAAATACACTTATTATACAACTCTGTAGCAAACAACTTCTACGCAACTCTATACAAATATTACTACTACTTCACTGTTCGGGATTCAGAACCCGAGAACGCATGATGGGAATTTTAGTTCTTATGAATACTGTCTATTTTATTGCATCACAAAGACAAGGACTGGATGGAACTCCAGTCTGTTTGCATTGAGATTGAACTTCGTAAAAATAAAGTAATGAGTAAAAACATCTAATTGTGTGATTCTACATAATACTATATGAAGCCCCATAGTCCCATTCCCAATTCCCATCCCATGCTCAATTAAAGTTTCACTCAAGGCAACTTCCAGAAGCAGAAAGATCCAGCATGTACCTACGTAATAAGCAATGGCGATAAGCATAAAATACTTTTAGGAATTATTTCGTAACTTCGTAACACAAGCCTCAAAAGCTTTGTGTATCTAATTTTTACGGAAATCTTAATACAATTTGTAAGGGAAACAAAGAACGATCTCGAGAGTGTAAGTAGTTGTGTAGCTTGTAACGCAACGCACACTGTTCAAAAATAATAGAACTTTGAAGGTTAATTGCGTTGATGTTTTGTGGTTAATTAGTGAAAATCGGAAAAATAGAGATGTTAACAAGACACGCTCTTCTGAAGATAGCTTCGGAATTAAAGAATTCATTGTGATATTTAGTACAAGTAAATAAAGCAGTGGGAGGTTACGGTTGAGGGATAATTACATACCTAACACTTAAGTATGCTAATATAGTGAAGTGTGATTCTTACTGTAAACGAATTTGCATATGCATATTTTTAAAAAGGATTATTATAAAGTTACTTTTTGTCATTTCTTATCTTTTGCTTGTTGGTATAACTTTTACTCAAGCCATGCACATTGAGTATAAATAAATCCTTATTTACATAGGAAATTATATAGCAGTGTGATTGATGATCAAAAGATAATGTAGGTGTGACTTGATGTGCTCTGGCTGGACTATAAATAAGACTTGGTTATAAGTACTAAATAGATGTGAAAATGCAAGTTAACTCTTCACGCTAAATAAAGAATTTAGTCAGTTGAGATTAGATAATTGAAGTGCACACTTGGAGCTCATCAACTCAGATTTTAGTTGGTTAGTTCCTTGTTAAGCTACTTTGGTGTGGTGTTCATGAAAATCTTCAGATATGCTTTACCACGCACAAAGGGTCTTAATGTTGTAAGTTTGTAAGTAATAATTTAGACAGTGCATTAGGGATAGCGAACCAAATTATAATAATGCATCTGGTAATTTCAAGAATACGTACGTATTTAAAATCTGCACTCAAATCATATTAATTTTAACATTTTTGTTGCTCTACTTTTGTCTCGATATCATGAAGTGCATTTGGAAAAAAGTAAGTCCACACGGGAAACCATAATGCAGAAAAATTATCCCAAATACAGCATAACACTAATTTTAGAACTTTCTATATGCTCAACGTTTGTTCTTTGTGGGGAAGTGTCATTGCTGAATGACAACTCAGTACAGTAGCATCTTCATATAGTTCTTCGTATAAAACACAGATGAAAAGGGCTCGGCAACTGGAGACGACTAAATAGTGTAGATTAGCCATTAGTACACATTTAATTACATTTTTGATGGGACACTTTGGCTTCCATCGAAAATATTGTGTTGACAATTTGACTCAATGTTCCCAATTAACTTTTTCACAGCTAATTGTATAAGTTTAACAAACTTTAAATCAATGTATAAATGAGTATCAAACTCCTCTTCCTGTGTTTGTGGTGAAGTTGTGCTGATTTCTTTTGTATTTTGCACCGGATGTCTAGAATTTTGTCTCCTTCGGGATCCGACACTGCACGCAATTAGAAAAATGAAGATATTCCATTTACTAACAAATATCTTGGATATATCCTTGATCTTTATTTCGGGTACGCTACCGTCTACATACTCTTGTTTCAGTTTGTGAAATATCCATTTTCCCCCCAGCAATTCCTGAAAATAATAAATCATTGTAACGGCAACGGAATATCAGAAAGTTGCGATCCTAGTACAAATAACTTTTGACCTTTGGCCTCTACCTTCCATTAACCTATTTAGAATTGTCAGCTTCGAACGAGCTGAATCACAACTGTCTAGTATGAACAACTAAAGTTACGTCGATTTTTAGTTTTCTACCCCCTTCCCCAGTCAGAGGGAAAGAGCGATTTTGCCCATTTTTGAAAATAAACTTCGTTCTAACCCTAACCATACCTAAGTATAGTTTGAACGAATTATCTGTATCTGTTCTAAAGTTATCTTGACCACATAATATCAATAGAAAACCTATTTCTAGGGTCTCTAGTTGTGGATGGCCAATTCTTCAGCTTTGGTGACAAAAAGGTTCAAACAAGGAAAAAGGAAGGGACATTCAGAATCAGATCTTCCATATCAACTAACATGGCTGTCAAGTCGCAAACCGTGTCATTTCTTCTCTTTACCAGGTAACTTCGAAAGTCTCTTGTTCATATTATAATTACTGCTTTTAGAAAAGCGTTTATGACATAAATTACAATTTTCATGTAGGAAAAACAGAATATTGCCTGAAGTTGTGACTGCAGAAAGGTCTCGATTGTCGAAATACTTTTCTCATGATAAGGAAACCAAAATCATCATTCATAGCTTCATGCAGGCAGCAACAGACAAAATTTACCTGCAAATTAAAGACGGTAATATGCACATGCTTCATTTAATTATTGTAGAGCTTTAATTGATTAGTATCGATGTACTCGAAGATTGAAGATGGAAAATTAAAATTAGCAAGTGCATGGATGAAATGAAAACGATCGAGATATGATCTATTTTTGAGTCTTTCATTTCTGATTCGTTAGCCTAGGCTACTGGCAAGAGTGAACGAATGCTATTTCCGGACAAAAATAAATTAATTGCATTTTTTTTTTAAATACATAGCTTATCTGAATTCAAAGGATCTCAATGTCATTCTGGCTGACTGGCCTCATGCGAGAGTGTTTACGTACTCAATAGCGGCTACTGTGACAGAACATGTTGGATTGGAGATAGTACGCTTAATCAAAGCCTTAAGACCTGAGCTCCTCAGAGTTCATATCATTGGTTTTGGTCTTGGTGCCCACAGCGGGGGAATTGCTGGGGCTGAGCTTTACAGCCAAGTTGGTCGCATTACAGGTTCCCTTTTTACTATTAAAGGTCTCCAAAATGATGTCTCTAAAATATACGAAAGTATCCTTAAGATCCCATATTTTTGTTATTTATTTCTAGGATTGGATCCTTCAATGCCTTTGTTCCGCATGCTCGATGATTATTTTAAGTTAGACGAGGACGATGGAAAATTCGTAGATATTATACATACAGATGCCGGGGATAATTTTTGGTTTGCCAACCACCTGGGCTTAGGCAAACCTTCTGGCTCCGTGGATTTCTATCCAAATAAAGGAATATTCCAACCTGGATGCTTAAACGCATCCATTTTGAACTATGACGGTAAAACCACTTAAAATCATCGTTAAATAAAGACTATTTTTGTCCACTACAGAAACTGAATAAAATACAATAATTTATGGTTGAACTGATATTCTTTTATAAATGTAGATATGTACTGCAGTCACGTTCGTTCATTGGAATTGTTCGCCGAGTCCATAGAAAATCCTAATAGTTTAATGGCCTGCAAATGTAATAATTGGGTATCGTTTATGGGTGCAAAATGTGACTGTACGAATGAAAACAACTTAATAGCTGTTGGCGAAGGAAGTGGTACAAACGTAAGAAATGTCAAAGGAAGGTATTATTTAGTTACAAATGAGAGAAAACCATACGGAATGGGTAAAATAGGATCAAGATCACCCAGGGAAAATTCGCTACATGACATAATGGAAAGTCTGGACCAACTGACTAAAATTGTTGTTAACAAAGAAGGCAATAACAAACCCTTAAATTTAGGGTCACTTGCTGACAGATTATTTACAAAAGACGAAATGACAATTCTAAGTAATTTAAATTTATTGGAGAATATCACCAATACTGAAAATGAAGAAAATATAGCTTTAGAAGAGAATGATGAAGATAAAGCAAACGATGAAAGTGATAAAGTAGTTAAAGAAAATGAAAATTATGAAAATTATGAAATTTTATCAGACGGAGTTCTTAAAATTAGTACTACACCAGACCCTTTACAACAAAATTATGAAATTTTAGAAGACGGAGTTCTTAAAATTAGTACTACACCAGCTCCTTTACAAATTACTGAAAATCATGAACTCGTAATTGATGATGAAAATGAAAGTGACTACGAAATCTTAGAGGAGAACGTTAGTGATCATGAACATAATGAAGATGGGGAACAAAATAAAGGACATGAAGAAGTTGAACACAATGAAGGGCATGAAGAAAATGAAGAAGTTGGACGCAATGAAGGACATGAACAAAATGAAGAAGTTGGACGCAATGAAGGACATGAACAAAATGAAGAAGTTGAACGCAATGAAGGACATGAACAAAATGAAGGTCATGAAGAAGGTGAAGGAAATGAAGGACTCCCCGATGATCATCAGGCAGAAAAAGTGGACAATATTAATCTGGCAGAAAGCAGCAGTGACAAAGATGAGAGAAACAATAAGCTACACCTGCTTTATATAATAGGTACATTAAAATCTGGTCAGAATATCGATGGTTTGAAAGAATATCGAATACTTAAGTGATTGCAAAGCTATTTTGGTAATATTTTGTACCTACTATTTGTAGATTTGTACCGCAGTACCTGCTAGTTGTTGTTGTATTGTATGTAAATATTATAGTTAAGCACACAGAGCATAGTAATAAATGTGTAATGTATAGTGACTAGTTTTAATATTTAATAATATTTAAGGATCAAGTTAAATTAATAACACCCCTACTTTCTCCTTCTCCATATTTTGTGTTCCTTTTCCTTGTTTATGTTTAGGTAGTGTCGTGGTCTTGAAACACCATTTTGCATTACTTTTTCATGACTTGTGAAATCAGATCATGTACCCCAGCCCCATAATAACGCTAATTCTTCACGATATAGAGACGGATTTTCTAAAAAATGAATATTTTAAGTTGCATGCACTGTTAGCTTGTATTATACATACAAATTATTTAATTATGAACATTATGAATTAATTCCCATGAATCCTTGCACATCCCATATCCCATACACACATTATACGTACTTATACATACAGGGTGAATACAGGGTATACGTAAAGGCCATATTATATGGCTCCTGAGACATAATATAGCCTTTACCGTAGCCTTAATTACTTCTCGGTTACATTCACTACCTAAAGGGTATGAATATTATATAATGTCTCAGAAACACCCGATATATATAGCCATAAAATCATGACTTTCTTTTGGTCAAAGGAAAGCACTTTCACTTGCGAAAAGGTTTAAGAGTTGGAGGTTTTGGAAAGATGTGTATTATGGTATTGTATAGATAGACCTCATATACATTAGATGTTCCTATGCATTTGAAGCATTGAAATGCATAAGAATTAGAAAGTATCTTTCTCCTAGTCCTAATAACATAATTTATTTCACAGACTTGTATGAGTATGTCTATGTGATTTCGTATCTGCATAAGGAAGAGATTACCGTCACCATGCCTGAGATTTCGTATATACAAATGGAGATATGCGTATAATTCGCTAAAAAATTTCAGAATTATTCAGTCATTAAAAATTAAATAGAACAAAAATTATTTCCCAGATCCGAATCCAAACAAAAACCTGAATTTCGAGGCACAAGTCCGAATTCTAATTTTATTCCATTTCGACAGAAGTGGTCATCATCGGCAAATTACCTTCACATGCCCTTGTAATGTTGTAATTACTAGCAAATATAATA
>JABASH010001954.1:0-22700 GCA_019776445.1 Tomocerus maximus | reverse complement strand
TTTAAGAGAAATGAAATCTGGGAGGACTTTCGGGAGGACTTATTAAAGAGTCACGTGGGAGGGAGGACTTTCGGGAGGACTTATTAAAAAGACACATTGCATAAGTCCTCTTTCTGATTTCATTAGTCTTCTAGCTGAAATCGGGACGAGTCCGGGAGGATCTGGGAAGAGCTCCTGCCCATCACTGCAACATACACACTATTTATGTCATGTATTTACTATTGGCGGAATCGAACTCTACTTCTCTACTACTACTTATTTCCTC
This sequence comes from Tomocerus maximus, assembly GCA_019776445.1. Classification (NCBI taxonomy): domain Eukaryota; kingdom Metazoa; phylum Arthropoda; class Collembola; order Entomobryomorpha; family Tomoceridae; genus Tomocerus; species Tomocerus maximus. The sequence continues at coordinate 22,435 of JABASH010001954.1, read as the reverse complement.
GGGCTTTTACAAAATGTGACAGTTAAGGCGCCTCTTTAAAAACCTAACCTACTTAACCTAATAAAAATATATATTATGTTAAAAGTTAGCTAAACTTAACTGTCGCAAGTTGTCGCATTTTGTAAATCCCAATTTCCTCCTAGTACAGTGTCCGACGCCGCTTTGCTACCTTCCTTATACTAATGTTGTCACTCCTACATTACTGTTGTTATGTGTTATGTAGTTTGCGGCATTTGAGGCATCAAAAATGTCAAAAAAATAATTTACGGCATGCCGGTTTTATACTCTGCATCCGCTCATCATTATTATACTTATTCATCCAACTGCATCCCACTTCACTATTTGTAATCACTAGGTACTAGATATAGTGAACTACAATAATGTTACTTAGTGATTTCGGGTTACAATACAAGTGTGATAGGGAACTAGGATCGGGGAATCTCCTCTTACTCTCAGTAACCGTTTTTCCAGCTTATGTTTTGAAATCTTCATAAGTGGTTCTGAGTATTTTTAGAGAAACTAATTCCATTCCTTGGCAGAGGAAGTAATCGTGTACCTTACATCAAAAGTGCATGCTACATACTTATATTAATTTGCATGTTTACAGGTAATTAGTTCGTGGAACAGATTTATTTAAATCTGCAACTTTTGAAATTATAAATACTAAATCTGCATTTTTCTGCCATCGGGAATAAAATCTCAGTTGGTTGAAATTTTCATGGCAGAGATTTTGGAGTGGTACACCGAGTCGTCATTAGAATGGTACCTAAGTCGCATTAAATATGTAATCATGTCATCAGGAAATAATGTTACATAGGAACTATGATGATCAAGATTCTGAGATCCCGACAAACAGAGATACCTTATGCAGGAATCTCACTCGTGTGAATGAATTATAATAACGAATTCGCTTTCAAATCACGGGCTTTCCATTTCTTGGTGTAAGTACATACAGTAGAGTGATGGTGATTGCAGTAGCCATTGTGACATGCATTGTACGAGATATAACTGGGAGCAGTTGCTGTAAAAACAGTGACACGACGACAGGAGGTGAGTATATTCTGTTGGCACGTAGCGAGTACGAGTATAATAGTGGCTACCTACCTAAATACAAATATACGCACTGCACAATAACACCAGAAGAACGACGGAATGACAGAAAAGACAAAATGATCGGATAAGGTTTGTTTGGGCGGATAGGGAAAATGGGGAATGCCTACACAATTCAAGACTCCAGTCAAAAGCATGGCTTGACATCAGAATCATCATGTTATTCGCAACTGTCGAGTTGGATGAAAGCCGTGGCTAGACATTTGTTAGTTTCAGGGGCAGAAACGGCTGTAGAATAGTGGGCCTGGAAAATAAATACATTACTCCAATTAAGTTTTAAAGGGGAACTCTATTTAAAAAGCCTATCCCAAGGACATCCGGCTCACGGAATGCCATGAATTGCAGGACAATCAATAGAAGTGTATTTAGAAACTTTAAGCCAGAAGAGAGAGGCTTATCTAGTCCTGTCTATTTAGTAAACGTACGTATCGGTAGACTAATTTAATTGCCATAAAATGTATTGCGTCCGTTTAAAAGTTGGTTTACTATAGTAGTATCTATAGTAGGTATAGCAAATGTCTATATTTAGTTTATCTAAAAGCTTATCGATTTCTAATTTTGTCAATTTACAACTCTGCATCGAATAATGAAGTGGTTTCCAGATGAATGAATACTAGACATTTGTCCACGACCCCAATTTGGGCTCCTAGAACAAATTTTCATTTGCTAGGATGGTATTTAATTGATATTTTAATTGTAATTAATGGGAGTTGAACAAAGTGATGTCAGGAGCCCACTCAAATGAAGATGCAGACTCTACGATGTACCTAAAAGCCTACTATGCCCAGGGCCTAGGATTAAGCAAGTTCGCCTCTGAGTCTCAGGGATGTTTAGTAGTAGCTACACCATCAGAAAGTCACTTGGAGGTATCTACGTAAGTTTTTGTCCGTAAATATGTATGTACAAATAGTGACATGCTGAAGTTGAAAGCTTCCGACGCACGACACAAAGTTAAGCCCAAACACAATGGCAATGCAAAATACATTATTCGTGTGTGTGACAATGAACTGTGTGAAGCATGCATAATGCATAGCAGAGTTGGAAAGGTGGGATGATGAAAACGAAATCAACGGTCCAGGCAAAAATCTAATAATGCTCCAGAAAATAATGGGATTCTGTAGAAATACTTTCAGAAGAGTGCTTGGCACGGGATAACTTCAGTGTTGGGCAGTGGGAATGGTAAACATCTTGCTAATTGCAACGTAATGATGGAGACTGAATTGGAAATGGAAACCAACTCTGAGTCAGGAGTAGTTAAAGTTCTCATCGGAGATTCTGAACTAGATAATGAGCTTGTTTGCTTAACTTTTACAGATGAAACTGGAATCAGTATTGGAATTAAATGGTAAAGTGAGGCGAAGCTAAGTCACTCTGACGTGTCATCCAATTTCCAGCAAAGTCAGTCCCCTAAATTAGATCCAAAGGGCATTCTATCCCTAACTAGAAGCTATTGAAGAAATACGCTGTTTGACAATATTGTGGCTTAATTTTGCCATTATTATGTAAAGTTAGGAAAGTTCATTCGGTGATCCATTTCCGTTATAATAATGTAAAAGTTGTGCGAAAGTAGCATTGACTGCATTGAACTTGTTTTGCAAACTTTTTTGCACTCAACCTCTGGTAATATTATTCATTTACTATGTGCCGTGATAATCCTGTGTGAAGAATATACTTAAGTACAAATAAAATGTCAAAAACCATAGGTTACTAATGGGAAATTTATAAGCATTACATAGCGAGGAGTAAAACAATGAAATGAGAAGGTTGTTGAAGCAGAAAGATTGATGTAAGCCGCTTAATTACAATAAGTTTGCTTCTCATGCAAAATAAGAGGATTTATAAAGTATTTGTGTGACCTGTACATAAAAAGTTTTTTAATTTGCGCATACAGAGGAATTTCACATAAAGGTTTGCAAAAAATGTAATCCGCTTTAAGCAACGGAATTTCGTAGTCTCGTGAAAATAGAACGCATTTGTGGATTTCTGAGGCTATTGAAATGGAGTCCAGAGGCGATTTGGTTAGAGCTGGGATTAAAATTCAAGAACTGATTGGACGAACCCTTGTGCATAACCGATATGGCCATGAATATCCGGACAGCTATTAGTAAAGTAAGACATTGTTAATGAAAAGAGCTAAGTATTTGTAGGCAAATGTTTTTTACGCAGACGAGGCCGGTTTAGAACTGAAACTAAACTGAAGAGAGGGAATTCGGATGAAGCGGGCATTAGAGTCGGCGCACTTTTACTACAGAGAAAATTTCGGTTGCTTATGTTGGTTTCCTTGCTTTCCCTATCAGTTAACTCGGTTTTCCATGCATTGCCATCCTATCTATTCCATGCTGCATATCGCTCAGTTGAGCTTCATTCGTGTCTTGTCTTAAATGGGTGTCTTTCCATTTCGCCAATTCACTACGGAACTGAGCTGAGTGACTAAGTATTCCAACCATACATACTCCATCCTATAGACATACACGGTCATACACTCAGACTACCAATCCATCTCAAAAATCCATCAAAAATATTTATCGATTTAAAATTCACTTTCGCATATCTTTTCAAAAATGATTTTAAAATTTAAAGATTTAATTTTGCACCATAAGGCACCCAGTTTTCAACATTTCCAAGTTCCATAGTAAAAATATATTTTAATGCCAAAAAGAATAGCTTTGATCAATTAGATTTTTAAATCCGGGGTTTGATTGCATGACGGTCAAATTTCGGTTTTTCACAAAGTTCAAACGGTATAAATTAAATTTCAATATTACATTTTCATAATAATGTGTCTAAACGGGTATTTTCATTACTGGCTAGAGATTCGGTGGAGGTGTTGTACACATTAATTATTATTCATACTAAACTTTCCATTTCCTCGACGTAAACTTGAAATTTTCACTTTTAAAAAATGTCCAGGACTCTCGACCTTGCCGAATTTCTTTACTTTGAATGTTGAAAGCTGTATAAAAAAATTTAAAATAGAAGTATTACTTACTGATGAAAGTTTTCTATGGATTCTATGGAAAGCAGACATTGTATTAATTTCATATTTCAAGAAAATTTCATTGAACACGTGGTATGCATACGTAGTAATTGCAAGTGAAATGTCTGGGATGCACCCGGGTTATTGGAGTTACATATTTGGCTTAAATAGATTTGAGGAGATAGGATATTGTAGAAAGTGGTGAGTTGTGTTGTGGATGACCGTGTAGAGAGATATCCCTTACTCACCTCCACGAGAACATTGTATGGCAGAGTGAGGGAAAGGTCCGGAGTTCGGTGTTAGCAGGAGAAAGTGGAGTTCTCGCACAGCTCCGTTTCCTTTCTGTCGGTTTGGCTTTAGTGTTACGAGTTGAAGTTTAGTAGAGCCGTGTTTCTCTCGCCTGACTCACTGACAGACTGACTTGGCTCCCTTTTGTATTGGTTATCTACCTACTTGTCTTCATGTAATCTAATACTTGGTCTCACGACGACTACCCGCTTGCTGTAGGCCAATGCATTAAATGTGCACTCTCACATAGTCTAATAGAAAGTCGGGTTCGACTTTCCTCGCATCTGAGAGAGAAAGGTAACTAATAAGAGTGAGGTAGGAGAAAGAAGTAACCGAATTTGGTATCCAGCCGAATGCATGAAATGTGTGTGTGGGTAGGGAAGACCAGTGCCATGCCACCACATGAAAGCAACTTTCTCCGTTTTTGATTCTTCGAACACGTCCATCTCCATCCGGATTTCACTCACTCACTCAGTCGCTTGCTACTTTCACAGCAACGAGACTCGGAGCTGAGCTGACGTGACGGACTCAATTGACTTTGTTCAGCTACTTGCACTCCAGACTTCGATCAAGAAACATCCAGAATCACAATCTACACTGACTTAACTATTGTGACTCTCTTTCCATTATCATTACATCAACTCAGTTCAGTTCTTCAATTCTTCTAATCGTCACCGCACACTTCTTTACCAATTTTCTTTGACTGGCGTGACACCCGACAAAATCTGACAGCATAAGCCAACCCACGCGACTCCCAAATCAAATCCACAGTCGAAACACACAAAGCCATTCCTTAACTCTCAAACACATAATTGTGGGACACAAATCCTTCGATTCATTTCAATTCATATCACATCATAGAAATATCATGGACATTCCAGAAAATTAATTCCCTCTTTCAAAATTCCTCTGTTCTTGTGAAAAATTAACGGTGAGTTCAACAATTGTGTTTCCTTTCACTCACTTTGTACTCGTAAGGAATTTCTGTCTCTTTATTTCTTGCTTACTGTGAAACCGCAACATAAATAACATTTTAGTGCCTAAACATAACATTTCTCACTCAATATTACTCGTAAGTAGGACAATAGATTCTCTGCATTTTGGGATCCGAGAAGAGTTGTTTATAAAATTGGGAGCATTTGTGCACAAGTAGCATGCTTTGACATAGAAAGTGGGGGAATGAGAGTATATGTGAAGTTGCATGAGAGTAAGCACTTGTAATGGTCTCCCGTTTTTAAATCAGTAATAATTCTGGTAAATGTAACGGAAGACATGGTCTACATACAAGTAGTAACTATGTATTAGTTGATAATAATGCTAGCATTAATAACAATACGGTGAGTGTACATAGACATATTTGAGATATTAGTACTAGAGTAGAGAGAGAGAGAGTATATAATATATATATATTATTATTAAGATATAGGAGCATAGGTCTGTCTGACATTGATACTTGGCTACTTACGTAAGTTATACTTATTAGGAGTAAAATGGGATTGTTGTGTGCTGTAGTGCACTGAGTGGTTGGTCTGGGTTGACTTGGCCGAAGAAGACGAGGTTGGCAGATGGTGGCAGTAGTAGAACGTATTTGAAGGACTTATCTTGGAAGTAGTCCGGGTCGTCGTTATTGGAAGTGCTTATCCTCTCGAGGACTGTTGTTTAGTGACCTGAGCAAGACTGGACCACCTCGTATCTCATCGTTTGTAGAAAAGTATATTTTCCATGTCCGTGAAAGATTAAAGCTACACATAAGAATCTTGTTGGAGTGCGTTGAGCGTAACGAGGGAGGGAGGGACTGAGCCGGGGAAGAACTTGTCGGGTCCAGCCAGACCAAAGCCAAGTCAACTGACTGTAACGAACTCCCAGAACAAGAGTTGAGGTAAGAACGTTTCTCATTGTCTTGTTTGATCTTATCTCCACTTCTCCAGAGCTGAGCTGAGTTGAGCTGATGTAAGTTCAGTCGAGTTAAGTCGCCGTCCTCCTCCTCCTCCGCAGAAATCTTTTGAGACCGCCGTTTGGCTCTCCGTCTTCGTCGAGGAATCGCTAACTAGATTCTTCTTCTCAGTCCAATTCAGCTCAGGACGTCTTACAGCTCTCTAACTATTATACCTTTTCACCTCTCCCTGCTATATCCTTTCACCCGACTCCCATGAAGCTACTAAGTAGTAATAATATATCTATTTACCCCTATAAGTATATGTGACTCATACTTATTTAATATATCAGTAGTGATGTGGCCCTCAAGTACAAAGCAGTTGTAAAAACAGGTAGACACGGAAAGACAGACACAAGACATGATTATATAAGGGATCTCTGTACTTATAAATACCTCCAGACAGAATATCCACTATAGGAATGTATAGCATTGACATCCATATATATGTTAGATGTTAGCCTCTCTAAGTAAATTAAACTGAGCTTGAGTTTTCTTTCTTTTCTTGCTTGAGTCGCCCTTTTGTGTTAGAGCATTTCTTACGTCTCATCTTCCTTTTCCTCTGTTATTACTCGTTAGTCAAGGAAGAGGGAAGAAAAGCAGGGAGACTCACACAAACAGTTTGCTTATCCTCCGAAAGCATTCAGTAACTGACAGTGAGCCAAGCGTGGCATGGCATGCTATGGTGCAAAGTTCGGGTAATGGATGAGTGCCTCTGTCTCAGTCAGTCGACGGTGCTGCTGGAGAACTGGAGGAATGTTATGGACAGGGTAGAGAGGAGTCCAATGGAAATTACTAGAGAGACAACTCAATTCACCAAGGAAAGCAACTTGGCTAGTGGGAACTCTACTCACCACCATATAAAGCACTAATATCCACAATAAGGTGGAACTATAAGACTTTATATCTCGTTTTAACTTTATTTTTCTGACTGGTAATTTGAGCAAGTATCCAGGGCACAAAGACGTGTACACTATATTATAGGATCTATTTAGTTAGCTCAACTTTGTGCACCCATTCTTGACGTTGTGCGTAGTACTACTACATAGAGATCCCACAGCACTTGGCTAACAGGAACTACTATTATATAATATACTGATATAATATTATATAATATACTGCTATAATATTATATAATATAGGGAGAGAAAGAAAAATGAATCCCACTTTGGTCAAACAGCCGACATTGCTTCCGTTTCTTCTTATTATGGCTAAGACAACTTTCCCAACTAAATCATTTTCTATTTATACGTGCAAAGGAATGAAAAATTGGAGTGTATTTCCCCATTGTGTGTTTTGATGTAAAAAGGAAATGTTTTCTAAGGGAGTTTCCCTTCCCGCCTCTACTAAATAGTATAAGTAAGCGTATATGCAGAGGCTTTCACCGAGAATGTCTATTGTCTCTGCTCCAGTCCCACAAGTGACTCACTTTCCCCCGACTCCTCCAGACTCACATCTGTAAGTAACCTGTTGGTGAAAGTTGGTGGAGGAAACGGAAAGAGGCTAATATACCTAAATACGGAGGAATAAACACAATGTACAGATGAGCTAACTTTCTATGTAACATGACACGTAATAGTCTGAAATGTATTAGAGCAAGTGAGGCAGATAGATAAGTTGAAGAGATACTAGACCGGTTCCATTATTATCATTATCTCAGGAGTATGCATGTGGACTCTAGGAAAAATTTAAGTTTGAAACAAACGAGTCAACTCTCAGTCCAATTCACAGAAAATTCCTGTTTAGTTTCCTTGAGTTCAGCTCAGCTCACTTGAATTGTTCGACGAGAGTTCGGAATGGTAGATATGGACACAGCTCCGTTTAGTATCTATAAATTCGATTGTTTCATGTCCTCCCCTTGTACTTTGTATTTTATAATACATACATTTTTATTGGCAGGATGAGAACTTTTACTTCTATTTTATATCTTCCTCTGACATTTACTTTTTTACAGCATTCTCAAATATGAGCATATCACATTGTTTCTCATCCGCTATATAGTAAATATCAGATAGGAGACTTAACTGACAGACAGCTTAGATCTTCGTATCTCCAAAAGCCCATTTCGCTTACTCTGCCTATCGCATTACACAAACTCCAAAAAAAGTTTCTCCTTACTGACTTTCACTAGACTCTAGTCTAAGCTCCTTAGAGGTAAAGAAATGTGCATTTGCATTCCGATTTTTGCAGGGGAAAGCTCAATCTAACTTAACATAATTTATTTATGGATAAATCTGCAGAGAAATTTAGCTTTTCTGTCTCTCCTTGAATTTTTCATGTAGCTCAGTATTGAGACTGCTTCGTTGAATACGTTTCTTAAAAGGAATTACGGATGAGCATCGTGAGACAAGTGACCAGCCTCTCAAGGGCTTTCCATACACTCCTACAAAGATATTGCACAGTTAACCAGATTACTTTTCTTGCCAAATAAGGGTAAAGGAGCAAATTGAAACCAGATGAATGTGACACAATCAATTAAACAACTATTTTTAGACGGGGCACCGATGTGTAAATAGTTAAGTTGTCCAATACAGACAGACTATCTAAGTGCCAGTGCAATCTCAAATACTTTCGACAAACACCGCATTATGCCACATTGGTTTACAAGAACTGCGGAGATTACCTAATTATCTTGAGAGTAACGCATTATTGGTCGTATTAATTAGCTACAAGGTTTTCATATATCTTTAGGCTGTAATTACTGGATTGGATGAAAATGCTTTTCAGTAATTGTTATTAGTTGAACAATGGTCGGTTTTATGTAGGGATGAAACAAAGAAGGAATGATACGAGCCTATATACCTATTCTATGTATGAGTATACTAAGTATCGTAAACATACGGTGAAATCAGACCGTTTGACTTCCTGTCTTATCAAGCGTCTACTAATTAACAGTTGGGATTTGCAAAGCAACGAGACTGTAAAAATATTAATGGTTTTCCCGATGCGTATTTAGTTTCCAATTAAAAGGCCTGGTTTATACATAAATAGCTGCGATGCTTACAATAAAAATAATTGGTTTTCCTAAATGGGCTTCTACCTACAAAATCAATAGAGAAACGGGCTACTAATTTGCTGTCTCATCTTTTGGTTCAGTTCATTTTCGGTTGTATGGGTCTTTTTTCACTCATCTCTCCATTCTACCATCTGGATGTGGAAAGGAAGGAAATATCAGCATACGCTTACTAAGTAAGGAAGGAGGATCTACAATGCTGTAATAAAATCATTGGTCTGAACCCGTTCCACTTAGAATGTGATAGTTCGGATGATCAGTAGTAGCAGCTAGAGTATTTAGCTATGAAAGAGCTCTACTAATGATATACGAAATAAAGAAATGTTATATCACATAGGTTAAAGTATACATAACTCCTCTTTATCAATAAATGCGAGTGCCATGCGGTGAAAGTTGTTAGAGAATATTGAAAGAGTGGACTAAAGCCGGAAATTGAAGGATTTCTGTATGGATTTTAATGCAGGAAGGACGGACTGAGCAACAACCAACATTTGCGGCCTGCGATGTATCGTGAGGCATTAAGTCGAGCAAGAAGGGACCAAATGGGAAAACATCATTTCCCTTCTGAGCATCATATTAGTCCTCCTATTGACTATTCTACTGATGCCATCATCTACGTCACCGTAAGACTTTCCATTCACCTATTTCTGCTTTTTTGCTTCTTTACATCTCCCCACTTGTTATTATGATGCGCATTCTCGGCCTCAACTATGTTTGCAAAAATGTAGTATTACCTGACTTACTTAGTTATAAATGCATTTGAGCGTCTCCTTAAACAGAATCTGCGGAATCTACCTAGCTCTATCTACATAGTGTAAGTGCCTAAATGCTCAACATCAAAGCAGCCTTCTTATCATCTTCGGCATTCCATCATCATAAAAAGTTTCCAGCCCATAATAGTAAATAGTCCACTGTTACTTACTTTATTAGCTCAATATATTATTCATTTAAAACAGAGCACTATTAGGAACATGCATGTAGTTTATAGTACATTCCTGCACAGCTACTACTACATGCCACTGGCTAACGATTATTTAATCCTCAACTAGGTTATCTACGTCCCATGTAGAAAATTAGCAAGTCGTTGCCCATTTCAACATTAACACAAAATATCGATTCATTTCAAACTAGGTGAGCTACACGAAAATAAAACGATCAATAAAATTTTATAGTCGCAATTAAAATGTCTTACTTATGCATAATATATCATACATCCATAGCATTATTTAGGGAACTAGCCAAGTACATCGCACGTGTAACATAAACACCCAATAAATATGGCATCCTTATATATTTCTTATGTATTGCACTGTCTAATTGTCTATTTATCTTTATCTTTCCTTCAGTTTTCTGAAGATGCTTATTGGGCATGGATTTTTAGAATTTTTAATCTGGCATTATTACTTCGCAGAATTTATTGCTATCATGTATATCAATTACCAGAAGGACACTTAATTTAAGTCATCTTTAATGGTTAATAACAGGCAAAGTTAATACACTTTAGACATGATATTCTACTATACAGACAGTCATTAAGGTCAGTTTATTAAACTGTGAATCTGTTAAGTTTAACGTCGAAGTTTACTGCCTAAAGAATTTTTACGTACAGCCTAAAATTCAGATAATGTCTCTTTTTATTGTGGAAAAATAATTCAAAAAATAACATACAACTCTTTGTATTAAGAAATAAAGTCAGTTTTTCGGTTAGAGATGTATTATTATAATTTGTTTGTGCAATATCATGCAATAAATAAAATATGTAGCTGAGATGACCCTCACATCACTTGAAACGATGATGGCCTTGTAAGGAATTCCTTGAACGAATGCGATTGACAGGAAAATGTAACTCTGACAAAAGCTAAAGTAGATGTATTGATATTGCTAATGGTTATTGAAATGAGCGTAAGAAAACGTGAAACTTTGTGGACTGCATTGTTTTTGGGAGACATATGTCACATAGGCTCAAAATAGCAGCACGTGTCGTCGAAATAGGAATGCAAACGGCATGCTTTATGTCTGGTACTAATAGAATAAAAAAGTACAAGCGAAATGGATATTTGTGTCAATATGCAGTAGATGGGTGGGTAGGTAGTTTGAATTTCCGTTGTCTCTGACAACTGGTGCTAATAAGTCGGTGTCAGCCTCCATTTCCATCCACCCACCATACGAGCCCAGATTGTGCCGTATTATACCCGGCTACAGAGGCAAGTTCCGATTGAGCAGTGCCAACAATTGCGATATCCTGTAAATGTATCCGGGCGATAATCTCCAGAACGAAGCTGTTCACGATACGAACTGGCACTTCTTGTTCTAGTTTGAATTGTATTGAGTCTGTAGTGCTATAGATTATATCTGGCTACTATCTCCGCGTCTCTGGAGTAATCAATTCAGTTTAGCAGAGCGGACAGATCGACTTGAGACCATGTGAAACTATTAGAGAGATATCTGGAAATCTCACATCACACCCTTTCTTAAACGTGCTCAGAAACTCAGAGAACGTTTGTTGCTCACTTAGATGTATCATTCCGGATATTCTCCAGTGTACACTACAGACAGATACAGTTACACTACACTACACTAACCAGATTGAGAGAGACCACATTTTTTTACTTTCTCATGGTCGCAGACTACCCCAAGTTAACCAAACTTGCTAAAACTCATTTAAACTGCAGACAAAACTAAAACTTGGGCCATCCATCATCTGAAAGGCTCTTTCCTTATCACCCTGTCAGCTAAAGCAAACAATTTTATTTATCATAGCACTATTTCATACCGAGGTTGTTGTTACTTTGCTACTTGTTACTTTCACGTCAAATATATCGCTTTATGGATATTGTATATTTTCCTAACATCTACCAGCTCCTTTTCATATCGGGCAGAGAAGGAGCAAGGAGTCGTCGGAAGTTTGCACATACCCACATCACACAGAGACATATACATTGACATCAACTTCCAAGACCATACAGACTTTCCGAGGCATACCAGACAAACTTCAGACCAATAAGTAGGTGGCTGCTGTATTATTAGTAAGTAACTGAACTACGTGCAACACACGGCCACCTTTTATATACGCCTACTTTTTATGACAAGACAGCATTAGTTAGACACTCTACTTACTGCATCACATTACATTAAACACGTTATTGATGTCCTCGATAAATTATACCACCAATTGTACTAGAACTTTATTTTTCCCACATCCATTGTCGTCTCCTTCCTGGGAATTATAATCCTTAAAATTCAAATTCATATTATTATTCCTGGCTATTACAATATCAGAAATCGCTGTTCATTACATTCACATCCTAACTTTTACTGAGGTAGAGGCATACTTTACTATCATTAGGGTATCCAAATCGGGAATTTTTTCTCGGGAATTACCGACAAATTTCAGTAATTTGCCGTTACCGACAACCGAAATATTCACATTACTTATTGATAAATTACCGAAAATTCAACAGAATTCAACTGTCAATCCTGTCATTTACAATTTTCAAACATAAAAATCTCAGAGGTAAAGGGAAAATCATCTATGTTCATGTACCCCTTATGGCTTACTGCCCCTCTTCAAGTACAATTTTGCCAAAATTCAACAACAAACGGATCAAGATTCAAGATAATTTGTAGGTTTTATTAAACTAATTTCTTACATTTGCATGGCTGTTGTACGAATTTTAAGAAATGGATATTAAGGGGGGTTTAGGATTTTTTTCCAAAAGTCTTTTTTCTTCAAGGAGAACGGCCAAAGGTAGAGTAATAAGGTTTAAGTTTTTGAAATCTACCCGTATAATATGTGTAGCGAACCTGAAGACATAAATTAATAAAAAGTTTTTAACTTTCAAAATTTGAAGTTGTTTGTAGTAGGAGAAATACATTGGAGAAATGTATTTCAATTTTTATTCCATGTTTGGGGATGAAAACTGAACAAAACGACTTCAGGTTCGCAAGATTAAGCTTTTACCGTTCACCTTGAATTTGGGCTTGAAAAAGTGTAAACCCTTCTGTCATAGCCCTGCAGGCAGTGATGTCAAAAATAAAAATATTTCAGACACAAGTTTAGACAGACCTCTCAAATTTTTTAACGGCATTAAAAAGTACTAACTGAGATTCTGTTTGGTTCTACTTCACAAAAGTGAGGAACAACTCGGCAAAATGCAAAGAACAGATTTGTCAAGGGATTGTAAAAGTTCATACAGCTCGACCAAGCATATAACATTGATATCCATGCTACTTTGAGTTATCTTTGTTTCTTATATACGTACGATCTTATATTTAAATGAATAGTTTACCAATAATAATATTAACAATATATTTCTATCTCAATTTACCATTAGTATTTTTTTTTAAATTAAATAGCATTACTATACTCGTTTTTAATAAAAATACAATAATAATGTAATAAAATATGCTAAAAAATGGCAGTTATTTATTTAGTTATTATTATATTCAATTCTTGAAGAATTTTTCAATAAATTATCGGTTTAGCGAGACCTCAATTACCGATTAACGACAAAGCCTTCGGTAATGGATGCCCTAACTATCATCTCAAGTGACAAATTTACAATTGTAGACCATTTAGAATCCGTCTCGTCTCCATGAATTGAAAGTTTGAAATGTTTTTATTGAATGTAAAGTCATTTTTATGCACTATCCATCAATATTCTTGTTCGTACCGCTATTTACATTGATACTTGAGCAATTTTCAATCCAAATAAATTATTTTGATATTTTCTTGTGCAATTTTATACAAAGATTTGGCAGGGAGCACCAGAATTGAACTAAGAATAAGTAGGGTATGAGTCATTAGATGCCAAGTGTGTGTTATATCTAGTTATTTATATCTCTATTTAGCGCAATCGTCTAGTTCACACACCATTATTCAAAGGACATTCCATTTTAAGTTAGGACGTACGTAGTATTCGATATGTGAATGCTTCCGTGCAATGTAATGTGTGTACTTGTAATAGAAAATGGAGAAAGGCAGACATGAAGACAAAGACACATTGGGCTAGAATGTAAGTAAGAGTGCATTTGCAAAGGCCCATTTATTTAGAAGCCTAATTCAGATAGTCCTTTCTCGTTGGGATATATAAATGGTGCCGTACATTCGTATCTGGCATCATTGTAATTGCAAGATAGTCAATTTAAGTCCCAGTAGACTGTAGAGGATACCAATGCTGCTAAGCTAGAAATATTAGTCAAAGAATTTCTACAATGCAATGTTGAATGAAAGACACAATCAGCAACTAACTGTTTACCTATAATATTCTATGATTCTATGTAGTAGCCACTCAGTATTTCGCAGTCTCGTCTCAACAGCACATTGTATTTGGTATACTAATGTAGTTGGACTGAATTGAACAATGTTAGCCTCCAGGCAGTTGTTTTGCAATCCTGTCTTCCCCATTTTTAATTTTATCACTTTGACTGGCTAAATTAAAATGGCTTGTGTGCTAACTTACTAATGAAAGTAAGTAGGGGCTGAGAAACCACTCTCTTTAATCATCCACATTGTGAGTATACATACATAAAATAATTTGATAACTACACATCCAACTATATAAGCAGACCTCACATTATAATTTGTTCCAGTAATTTCGTATTGTTAATACCAGATGCGTCTGAACACTTATTCAGCGCTGCTACTTATGCATCTAAGCATTACCTTTTAGGATACTTGTACGAAAAAATAAATTAGTTCGTACATAAATTGCTTCAGTTTATTCAATTTGCATATTTTATAATATTTTGACTTGAATATGTTGATTGCCCACACAATTGAGATTATTTGAATCACATACATTGGCCATTTATTTTATTGAAATATATGCGTAATATTAAAAGAATTTTCATTCCAATGACTATGAATCTAGGGAAAATGGAGAGCAGTGCATTTCTGAGTAACAAATAATCCAAAGCGATCAGTCATTACATTTTAAGTAAACAGTAGAAACAAAAGCAATAGTCTTAATGGGGCTATTACTTAATGATGGAAGAGATTAAACTTGGTAAAACAACACAGTGAAAACTTGATCAACTTTTAATGGTTGTGAAGATTAAATCTTTTGACCCAATTAGGTCTTGCATAGAACATATTTTATTTCCTACATTGTATACTGTGATTGCGTTGGAGAGATTCCTAGGGAAAATAGAATAGGAAGAATGAGTCAAACGACAAAGGTAAAGGATAGTAATTGATCAGACTCTAGTGAAATACATAATGCAGAGGCATAAAATATTAGTGGCATTCCAAGCAAGTAGAGCTAGATAGGGGCTTTGAAATGCACGCACGTGTATCACGAAATCCGTGCAAGTGTATGTTGCCACTACGCAGGGGACAAAGTGCTCCTGTAAATACAAAAGTAAGAAGTCTAGAAACAATAGGAGTGTTAATTAAACAAAAGTTTCGGAGCATTTGGAAAGTGTACAGCAGTTAATCTGTAAAGCAATAAGTTAAAACGTTCTCGACCCTAATGACTTGCAAGTTCACCGAGAGACAGACAGGCCCATACTAATCCATATAAAAGTCCATGCCATGGTATTTTTGCCCGGGTCACATGGATTTTGACTCACACCGCATCAATAGCCTATATTACAGGGAGCAGAAGCACGCTGTCAGGTACTACTGTGTGGGCACTCAAGTGAAAGAATGGACTCTCCAGCCTGGCAATAATGGCCATACGTTTACAACAACTGAACATATACACTTTGTACATACCTAGAATTTTTTATAACTGCTATACTCGCCATTAACACATTCTAGCACCCTATAGTTCGTGCACTCTAAACAAGTCCCGCGACTGCGATGCGTTTGCTTTCTTTCTTTTCTACTTCCATCCTCGTAAGTTCAAACAAACTGTCTCCCCAGTCGTTTGTTCTCCAGTTTTCCCCATTTTTATCTGATCAGTGTTTGTTTTTTCCTCTTTGTAAAATAACATATGCCACTTTATTCTTATTGCTCCCTATTATCCTTACTCTCAAAAAGTCTTATGTCACTCTATACTATACTATAGTACTGCAAACCACTCCATGACTCTAAAAAACTATTCCGGCTACGTGCGTCTCCTTTTTCAAGATATCAAAGCAAAAAATACCAAAAATGGCTACAAATATGAAAAATGCTTTGTGGTGGTAACAAATAGTGTTTCCTTTTACTTAATTTAGACAAAAGAGGAAAAAGCTTCACGCTTCCTGAAAATTATGTTTGCTTTATATATCTTACCAACATGCCAAGTTCTGTATACTCCTTACTGTATCTAACATTGCCCACGACTTTGTTTTCTTTTCTTCTCGTATATGCTTTGGTTGGGAATCAATGATACCTATATAAAATATGAGTTATGTAATGTCGGGAAATTGCATCTTTCACTTGTAATTTATGTATGTTCACTACAAAAAATGCAAGGCTTTTCTTTTACCATACATTACATGTGGACAAATAATTCCAAGGCAACAAAAATTATCTTTTAAGGCAGTTTGATGTTGTCCCTTTTGTATATAAAATGTTACTAACAGATTTACAAAGTCAATATGCTTCATGTTCTCAAGCTGGAATATTACACACATCACAGTAAATAAAATGTGTCATTTTGTAGCTTGGCATATTAAAGCTATAGTATACCTCATTGATTTATAGGACAATATTGACGTCTTAAGTTTGAAACTTTTGAAATATAATTAATTTAATTTGTCACTGACGTTTGGGTGCTGGTATTATTTGGTATGTTGGTATTGATACATGCTGGTTTATTCTAATTCCTTTTGTATATTTTAAAAATGCAGATTGTTTTAAAAAAATGTAGAGCTCATTCTGAAACGCAAATTTATTACCTACCTGTAATTTACATGGATATCTACTAAAAAACTAGAAAAGTGTATCTGTTGTTTTAATATCAGTAATCTTGATATTTTTTGGGTCTGTCTAAAAATTGAGGCATAAACATAACCACTGAACAAAATAGGTTTTACAGTTAGAAATCATTTACTAACAATTAACAAATAAACACAGGTATCTTTTCTTCAAGGACATTGGGGTGGTTATTTAAGAATATAAATTATTTGATCACTGTCTTTTATCGTATTTTAACGACATCTCGCAGTTTCTTTAATGTTATCTAACTAAAGAGAGGACATCGGAAATGTTTCATAGAAATTCTTACAAAAATGTATTCAATACACGTGCCCTACTATTCTTCAAACACTATATTTCTAAACCAAAAACACGTTTCCATTCCACGTCAAAATTTCATGGTAAGTGACGGCGTGCGAATTCATGATCCAATATTTCATGACATTTATTTCCTTTTAAAATTCACTAGACTTCTTCTTTGTAGTGATGAATTAGAGCAAGTGAACTACCAGAGCGATTTATTTGTTGCAGAGTGCAATGCATGATGGCAGAATCTCACTGGAAACATAATCACTCTCTCTGAAGCCTTCGAAATTTCGAATGCCCGTGCGAATCAATTGTAGAAATAAAACTGTTTGCACTACGAATAAACCTTCCTTTTTCTTAGCTAATGAAGCCCAACAGTCAGATGCTTCATTAACTTCCGTAGCTTTGTTTCTAACATCTCTCTGCATATAATTTAATTAGATTGATGTAACCTTACCTATTTAGATGCAACTTTCATATTTGAAATCAATGGGTGAAATCACTCCTCAGACCAATTACCTGTACCTCCAGTCCGTTTTGGACAGAATCAATTATTACACAATAATAATATAGAGAATTATATTTAATGTGGCACGGAGAAATAACATTCTTTCTCTTTAAGCACCTGCCTTAATCTTTCAACACGAATTTCCTTAATTGACATTTCTCGAATAATGTATGCCAGTGTACACTGCAGTGATGCCATACCGCCAAGTTGAATCACAATTTCCTATAGATTAACAATTACCGACATCGCCAATAAGGAATAGATTTCCGGTGTGATTGAATTATGCATCTAAATAAATAATAATGGAACCTTGGGCACTTCCTACCAAAGTAAAGAAAAAAAATTTTTTGTATAAGAAAGTAACGTTCAATGCAGACATTTATTTATATACATTTTAATTGTCTCCCTTCGTTGCGTGTTTAGGCAAACTCCAAAGCAAAGAGAGCTTTTTATGGAGCTTAGTCGTAGAATGGGAAATGTCAGTTTAAATGTTGAAAGGTGAAAGAAAATGGCGTTGCTATCCTCGCACACTGTATACCTACGTGTTTACCGAAACATATCAGAATATCAGGTTTCCCCGTCTACGGCATGTCAAAAATTCAGCATAAAATGAACTGCACTGAGGTTATTCTATCCAATATTTCTGTAGGTATCTACTAAAAGGTCTAAAAACTGTAAATGTCCGCTCTATAATGTAATACAAGGACAGCACAGCATTTTTTATTGCTACAGAAAGGGACCCCGTAATTTAGAGAGGAAATCTTTAGCAATTTGAAAGAATTTGTATCTACTTATATAAGGAGTTTGAGTTATATGCTCTCGGAATTCGCAAATAGGGGTTGTGACTTTAAATAAATCCGACATATTTACAACAGAAGAATGTCAAAAGGCGTTTGGGAATGTAATAATGGCAATAAACGTGTAGTGTGTATCGCTGTGTAGAAGAGTCATGGGGTTGTCCAAATATTCAGATCTAATATAGTACACGTTGAGAGAAATGATGTAATGGCTGTGTAGTCTGGGAACGACAAGAAATAAAATGTTTCCTGCAGCCATCAGAACGTCGAAATATAGTAATGAAGCATGTCTAGCCATAAATAGGAGAAAGTGGTGTAAGTAAGTAAAGGGTAGATATGACTAGAATGGCATATTGCTAAACTACTAAAATAGTTACATTTCCCTTGGGGCTGAGGACACTTTTAATTGAGTGATTCAAACACGTTGGTGGGAATAAAAGTAGATATAGGTAATAAATATGATGTAGTGGTATATGGATATTCATTTGTCATTTGGCTTGAACGAGTTGTCCATATTCATATCTATAGTTTAATGGGTACTCTCAGTTTTCATAGTTGGCAAGATTACAATATAACAGCAGGCATCTCTGTGTGCAAATAAATATCCGTGTCAACCAGATTCTGAAGAAGGAAAGAAAATAAAGGGAACGAAATGCCTTTTCACACCACACGATCTAGTAGGAGACCATTGTATGATGATAATAAATAGCTATCGATAAAGTTATAAGTCTGAGTTGAATGCATTTGGGCTGCATTTATTACGATGCCCGGTAAATGTACTACTCCTGGGTGTATAGATATAAGGATGAGTCAAGAGTCAACGTACTAAAGGAGGAAATGGTGTTTCATCTGGATTTGTGTTTTGACTTTGTGACTGGCACACCAACTAGGACGAAAGTATCTTATCAAATTACTATGCGAATATGAATTGGAATGAAGTAGAGCGAATCCAACGTAATGGACACCGACCGATAGTAAAATATTGTGAAATCCCATCATGCAACTGCAGTTTAAAAACTGTAATCAATCATTTGGGGTTAATTAGTTCTGGAAAGGTGAGCGTAGGATCCGGATGCTGACAGAATACATTAGAGCTACATTAAAACTGCTGTCAATTGTACTAATTAGCTAAATGCAGACAGATGTAACGTCAGAGAAGCATTTAAAAGTGCAGCTACAAATTACTATTTGGACGTTCCTCGTTGAAATGGCGATGTGTGTCCTGAATTAATAAATGGAAAAACAATATTAGTCTCAAATGGATTCCCCACTGACTATTGACATGGAAAATAGACGCTAAACGGATAGAAATTTGTAATTTGGAGAGAGATGGAGAAAGTCCCAGCTCGTGGCTGTGAGTTTTCGATTCATATCAAAGTTAAAAGTACTAACTAGATATCTGCGAGGGAACTGTCATGTCAGCTGGATGGCTTTGTGTTGTTTTACGTCGCCCTAGATTTATCGGATTTCGTGAGTTGCTACAATTGTGTGTGGGAGCGAGGAACTATTAAAACACTAAATGCCATTGTATAATGTAATTTTGCATTTAGTTGGCAATAAAACGCACTGGGACGTTTCACGCAGAGGGACTACATTTCTCTGAACTATTTTAAGGAAAGCAAAGTTAAATTAAACTAAACGGGGAATCAGAAAACGAATCCTAGACATGCTATACTAATACTACAGCACTGCACGGTCGTTGACATGACAAGGCTCCATATAATTAGCAAATGTGTATTTGACATGGCACTTATAATTAGTTCTATTTTCTTTAGCTTTGTTGCTATTTTCTTTATTCTCCCAAATATTATTATGTTCAATAGGTAGTTTCCTCCTATTTACAGTTTACTATGTACTTGCATTTGCATCAGAGTTGCTCAACCAAAAGCTGCCCAAACCACCAAGAGAAACACTATCAAATAACAATGGCACACAAGGAGAAAGTAGAAAGTGTACTTGGCATTGCATGGTTTGGCATTCATTCTAATTCAATTGTTTGAACAAAGTGTCTATTCAGCGATTCTGCGACAATACATGAACTCAAGCTTAAACCTATAGTCCTCCAGGAGTTTGTTACTGGGGAACACTCCACAGAATGTGTCCCTATGTAATGTACACATACAAAAGTTACTAAATTACCTACTACTTACTACCACTACTCTGTCCTTATGTAGTATGTACATAATAATCTAAATTAACAGTAGTGGCAATGGAGAAAACAATTTATTTTTTGCTCCGTTACTGAACCTACACATACATACATAATTTAGGGACACATTACTGTGTCTCTACTCTGTTTGCATACAAACCCGTACAATAATATCTGTCGGGATCCAGTAGAAAACTCACCAACAACTTTTAGCGGAATATTTCCTACAGAAATCGGCCGATGAATTTACATTTGGTACTGCTGTACAATTTCGATACAATTATTTTAATGAGAATGGGCTATTAGTAGGCACATATGCTTTTGTACTTAATGAACCATTTGATGTCAATGGTTAGCTATGCAGTGAGTCAAGCACGTCTACAGAACTGAGTTCCGTGATGAACTGAGATTACACTATATACAAATTTTAGCCTAATTAAGTCAAAATCGCCCGACGCGGGAAATATTTCAGAAACAGTTCACTTTTTTGTATTATGTACTGTTTTGATTAGGGTGTGTTAGGCCAGTAAATTCAATTCTCTGCAAAATATAGCGGATTATTTTTTACTGGATCCAGTTCAATTTTTTCTCTATGGGATATGT
Organism: Tomocerus maximus; assembly: GCA_019776445.1. Classification (NCBI taxonomy): domain Eukaryota; kingdom Metazoa; phylum Arthropoda; class Collembola; order Entomobryomorpha; family Tomoceridae; genus Tomocerus; species Tomocerus maximus. Next base: position 902 of record JABASH010001954.1, on the reverse strand, counting down.
TATGTACCAGTATGAGGACAATAGGAGTCGTAATTGGACTATATCAGTACAAAAACTCGTTCACGTATAAGTTACCATCTGTATGTACGTCAAGTTCCATTATATAATAGTAGCATATAAGAAATATAGCTGCGCATTAATATTACAGCTGCTTGCAGAATATTTTATGTTGCAATATGATTTATGATGGTTTAAATTGTGGTAAATGATAGCAAAGTAATTATGCAAACTGATATTGGCTAATATATTTTTGTGACAAAAAGGTTGTGGTGGTCTTCTATGCGGCAATCATAATTCTCCTGCTTACGACCAATTTCCGCCGAAAGCGGTCCAGCTCGGGGCACGGGAAAAATGGAGAAGGAAGTTCAGCACCGACCCGGAAGCACTGGTTGTTCTTCAACCCTATAAGTGGAGAGGCTCAGCAAGCCACTCGTAAAGAATCCCAGCATTTCATCCACAGACAAGATGCTGAGACTGTTTAGAGCTAGATTTATTACTCTTGTCGCTCCCACTCCTTTCATTTTTCACTGTCCTGGTTTGGTTAATTATCTTGGGCCATGTTTCACTGCTACGTAGTCAGTCCTCTTTTCCGTCATCCCTCTAAGAACACATTTTGTCATCCTGGATCCATGTAATCTTGTATGTAGCTTTGCGTGTGTCTAATTATGTAAAACTTCCCAAAGAATGTACCTTATCTATCAAGCCTCATTTGTAATCCAATCAAATCACTTATTATGTGGAACAAAACGGAAAATGTAATGATAAGATGACTTACAGTATAAGGATAGGGTAAGTATACAATTATTATATATCCGTATAAATATACAATTCATATATTATATCCGTATAAATATACAATTAATATATTATATCCGTATAAATATACAATTAATATATTATAT
>JABASH010001953.1:0-22702 GCA_019776445.1 Tomocerus maximus | reverse complement strand
AACTATATATGCTTATCTCGTAAAAGTTACTACTGTTGTTTGAATAGTGACTGTTGGAGTAAGATAGGTTGCATTTTATTCAAAGAAAAGAGAGCAATAACAGATACGTTGTTTCCATTTCCTAAAATTGCTTTACTATTTTCATGAAATAAGAAATGATATTGCATGTGGATATCGATAGGAATCTAAAATGGAGTATATTTAAGTACATGTGGGATGCACCAAACCCAATCCACCTACTCCTGGAGCATTCCTAATCCTGGGTCCTTTAGATTACAAGTTAGAGAGCAACGTTCCTACATTCTTTTTACCTTCATTCATATATCTTTATGTATACATACGATACAATAGACTTTTCTACCTGTTACCTCTCCCCAGGGATACTCACTTCTTTACAAGAAACTTTGTATCTTTGTCGAAGACACACTTTGCACTCATTACTCTTTCCACTCTCAACTTGACTCCACTCAACCCAGTCAGGAACAGAATGGAAGGAGAAGAGAATGGAAACATACATAAAGTTACCTTAATTTAAATTCCTATAACTAAAGAACTAAAGGAGTAGACACCTTTTACTTTCTCCAACTTTCTGCCATCTTCTATAGGCACACATTGCGTATAAATACACATATATCAGTTATACCTTCAACTATGATAGCTTATTGTTCGTTTCTATCTATCCCTTTCAGGTATGTATGTATACAGAAATTTTATTCATAAATTCATACGAAGATAATGAAAAGACTTTTCTTTCTCCAGTAGTGACTTTCCTTTGGGGAAAATGGAAAACAACAGTAAGCTCGTCTTTACTATAGAGAGTAATATGCAAGCCGGGAAAGTAACGGAATGTTTTAATTAATGCTAACTTGATTTGCTGATTTTATCTGAATTTACATACCTACACTTTCATTAGAGAAACATGGTATCCTTTCTCCTGGAGCAACAGTCTTTATTCAAATTGCAAAGACACTGATTTCCCTTCACAAACTTCAGAATGGGCCCAAAGACAACTTCAGAATGACAATTTATTTTTCCACTTCTCCTATCATTACCAATATACTAGTATGTCCACAAAAATTACGTATTTAGATTTGTAGCACAGTGCAGTTCCAAATATGTAGTCTCAGGTAAAATAATTCTGCTGTTGGTACAGACACATGGGTCAAAGTACCTACCTATGTGTCTACTTTTTGAAACACTGTGCTGACAAGATTGATTTTAGGTTTTCACATTATCAATTAACCTAGAACTGCAATAGCTTTCGACTGTAATAACCTGGTATCTACAAACAGCAGAAATATTTATGAGGAGTATCAAAAATGTATCTACTATAAACCATAGAGAGCTTTAATTAGTCATTTCAACTTTTTCTAAACAGTGTCTTCAGTTTGCATTTAAACCCATGAAAATGTGGTTTATTGTGCAAAAATCCAAAATAATCGTCATATTTAAATGGATTGAATAGCGATTAAATGGATTGAATATTTGGTATACTTAAAATATGGAGATGATAGTTTTTATTTACATTTGTGTTGGCATAAATGCGGGTGAAATGATTGTCTTGGAGGAAAGTGTCCAACGGAGGGCGACGGAATGTGTAAAAGAAGAGAGTAAGCAAGCGTAAATAGTAGATGGAAGGAGTAGAAGTTAGTGCTAGTAGTGTTCCGTTACATTAGCTAAAGTTGGTTGGGAGTGAGAGAGGGAGAAAGCAATATCGCGTGTATTTTGTCCTGTATTTGTTTCTTTGATCAGTGCTTTCCTCTGCTCTTGACTTTCTCCTGGTCTGCAGCTACCATTCCCATCTCCTCCACAACCCACGTCTACATTTCCTTCTTTCGCCGAATTGGTTTGATTTGCTTTTCTATTTGCTTTTGGAAGTGGCGTTTCACGGTACTTATCCTCAGCAGCATTGCCTCCTCAATGAGTTTTCTACGTAATGTGGCATAAGTTAGACTGCCAATGTACATTTATCTACTCCCCGTACTCCACCGTCAATACTGAAGAGATGCCTACAACTAAAATCGTGGTTTCATCCTAAAACTATTCTAATGGTCTTACAAACAGGTTTACTTAAATATCTCTTTAAATAGTTATAAGAGAGTGCTATCTAGCACTAAAAAACAAACTGTATGCATAAAAGTGGATCCTCTATACTTTTATAATATTCTAAACATAGAGCTCCGTACAAATTGGGTATTTGAACAAGGCAACTATTTATATCGTTAGTAAATAGCGTCTATGCTGTAGCTATCTGATCTCATCCCATAACTTTCTCCCCGACTCCCAGTGCAACAACAGTTCTCAGTTCTGCTTTTCCTCTCTCTGACGATTATAATTGATCTCAAGGGACGCGACAATACTTTGTATGTAGTTGACTCTTTCATGTGTGTGCCTTTCTTTTATCTGAGTCAGTTAAGTATCTCACTCAAGTCTGTCTGTCTGTTTACTTGCATTGGGACTTCCCTCTATACACACTCTACATATTTATCTAGCCCGCACTTACAGAGTCGGTCTAACTCGAGTAAATCTTATAGTCTGTCTGGCTGCTGTTGCATACTTTGCACTGTTGCTTTTCCCTTGTAGGGCTCGGCTCGGATTTCCTTGCACTGATTTTCTGTTTTCCTTGTGACTGTGCTACAAAAGAGAATAATGTAAAGGAATACAAAAATAGAGAACATGCACAACTTTACAAGGACCTAGTCAAGTCACTCACCATAATACTCTAATTCTCCACTCTTTCACTTTGATGATTACCAAAACACATGATTCTGAGTAGCTGGCCTTCATATTCTTTTGAAAACTTCACTTCAATCGTTTCAGCTTTCTCACGATAATAATCTATGTCCTATTTACACATCCATAATATTTAGGGCGTGTAATATTTTGCGACAAACTCACATTTCTGTTTGTTGTTCCTTCACAAAAATTCTTTACACCCTAATTCTACAATTTTCAACAAGATGCTCAATATTACACACAACAACCTTATTAGAGCATTTTTAAACAAGTTGTATTCGTTTTATAATGAAACTTATATCAATCCTTCTCTCATATTACTTTAGGGTTTGCATATTAGTACATGTAATGTAAGCTATTAATGACTGTGTTAAAAGTACGAGGACAAAGATATACTATAGTATTCCACTTTTATGAAAATTTCTGCGAAGTACACACAAAATTCAAACTATTTACCATTACAACCTTTGAGATAAAAATGTTCAAAGACATTTTCATGCTCTGCGGCTTTCTATAAATGTAAAGTGAAATAAATAACTTAGTATACCTACGCCTACGACTTCACTGGAACCACCCACTTCAATCTCAATGATTGTACTTATACACACAAAACTTATGTATTTGAAAGTTTCTTTTAACCCTCACTTCGTTAATATGCAGTGAATCTAGTCGGTAAGTTACATAAATAGTAGCTTTGAAAATATTCTATGCTAATACATACGTATGTTAATACATACATCGTATCGTCTTCATTTTGTCATCTCGTAAATGTAAATGTAGCTCTTTCACATAAGTTAATGTTTGAATCTTTGATGGTTAATAATTATAATACAAGCCTTTTCATTTAGATTTTAATTTTCGAAATTGGAATCCCTACAAGAATGTCAGATTCTCCTGAGTCAATGGAATAAAATTGGAGACGTGAAATAGGAAATAGTGATTTCGTTTGTGGATTGCCTGCTGGTCACTCTTTGCTTTCCATGGGTTTTGAAAAGTCAGCGTGAACTATAATTAGGCTCTCGAAATTTGCCTTGCCGTCAGGAAGGGATGCAGTACTTGGCACTGCCACTCATTGCACATATTTAACTTGTAGGGGAGATGAAACCATATCGAAGCTTACCTTTAGACATTTAAGTATATAGGCAAGATTTAATGTACAGGACATTTGGAAGTAGTCTGGTAATCATTTGGGATAGGAATTATTTGATTAGTATTAGGTACATAGTAGGTAAATGTTCTGAGTAAATATTAGATTGTGATTTGATTTGTGTTTCTACTTTGGGTTTTCCTTTAGTCAGGAATAAAGTAAAAGAAAGACATGTGTTGGTTTCTGTATGCCGATGTAGAATAGTAAAAACAGGGAGTGGGTTGGTTATTCGTTCTCCACAAGTTTCTCGGAAAGTAGTAGGAAGTACTATTAGGTAGGGAGATAATTCAGGAGAGTAGTAAATAGCATAAGAGGAAAGTAGAACCGGTAAGTAGTAAAGTATATATAATATTATAGAGCCATGTCACTTGTTCCTCCTTTAATGGAGCCAAGTTTATTCGATTGGGTTAAGCAAAGTTGACTTGTCTGGATATTTTGAGGAGAAAGAAGTTTATAAATGCAAATGTCCAAGAGGAAACACCTAATTTCTTCGACGGGTGCAATTACATTGATAATATTCATGTAGGACGTTCATTTTCCAAGGGACTTGATGATGGACGTCATGGGGGAGCTCTGAAAAGCAGAACTGTTGACACAAGGACAATACCAAGGAAAGAAATATGCACATCGCATGGTACGGAAAAGAGAATAGCTCCTGCGTGGACGCTTATTACTACAAAGTATATTCTTATATGTGTGTCAACAATTCTGGGAGAAAAGACATCACTTTTCTCCGTGAAACTAATACATGGTTATACTAACGTGCTCTGCGTACAACTCGTACATATTTAATGCGCCAAGTAGGACCATGTAGAACTTTATTTGTGGAGACTGGAGGGAAACACTTTTACGGATAACTCGACTTTTCTCTCCACAGGAATAAATTACCGAGAGACAAGTCAAATGAAACCACGGCGAGGCAAAGCCAAAACTCGTCAACTTTTGATAATGGCCCAGCCTGTACAGATATATTAGTAATTTGAACAGTTATAAGTTTATAATGGGAGCTAGTCAGTCTCTTGTATTACAACTTGCTCCTCGGGAATTTTTAACTCCTACTACTCCAGTAGTACAATAAGTATTTGTGTCCTAAGATAATACTATAATACAAACTGCAGTTAGCCATAGAGCTAAAAAGAATAACTTGACTTACTAATGCCTCTGCTGCATGAAACGTCTATACTTTCTCTAGTTTAATGTAAATGCAAGCATTCGTACGTAGTAATTACTCTGGACATGTAGCACTTGTAGTAATGGGCTTGCATATGTACTAGATTCACTCATTAAACTATTATTACTCTACATTACACGCTACTTGTTCTGCCATAGCTGGACACACTAGATACCATAAAATATATCTCTACACCCTATACACGTATAACTTGTGCACATTATGTAGAGACTAACTCCACTACGGCAGTTAATAAAGTAAGTACCCTCGCAGTTTCTGTATTGAACTTTCTCCACACAGTCGTAAAACAAAACAACTTGGGAAGAACCCAGAAACTTTTCTCCTCCTGCCGATCACACACCTGTTATTAGTCCATTTATAGTCTCTACTCATGTCTCTTAAAGATCCTCAAGTTTTACCCGTTAAATCTGACAGCATGCTATTCAATGCCAAACTAGGAAACAACAGAGCTCGCCTTACTCTCTTATTGTCGCACAACACTAAAATATCGCCTCTAATAACTCCTTTCCTAAAAATCCATTATTCCTTTCATTCTGTGGTTACGATCATATTTACTACTATCAGAAAACCTCCCGTTTCCATCTAAGTGTAAGAAATGTTTTTGCAAAATTATTTAGATATAATTATTAAGTAAATAATTCTGCTATTGCCATATAATATTTATTCCTCAGTACACTCCTCTCCAATAATGGTACAATAATCTGTATTTTAACCGGTGCAGTTGACAAAAATTTGGGACTTTTGTATATAGTCGCCTTTTTCCAAATATTAATTGCGTAGTAATAAATATTGTACTACAGATAATCAGATGGACAGAATGGACATTTAAGTCATTTAACACACATAATGTAAATAATATGGTTTGTTGGTTTATATTGTAGCTATATATAAACATTTACCCACAGCAATAAGTATGTTGTATAATTAACAAACTCTGCCCCTTAAAAATCACGGAATAATTTATTTGGTATTTTATGACTAAGAATATATAAACAATGAATTAAAGGGAACTGAAAGTTCTTGGACTCATCTAACGGCGGTAGGTAGACAATTACCCATGCACCATCAATTAACTGTTCTGTAGTAGGACATGGGTATGATGTACCTTACCCGCTGTGCATTAACAGGTGAACCCCCCAATGGATAATTAAATAGAATAACTAGGACATAGAGAGCGTAATACTACGCCTGCTTTGGCAGAGTGGAGACATCCAGTCTGGCCAACCTTCTTCTTGCAAACGTTGAAATGATGCCAACTTATAAATTACTGTGTTTAGTGTTTAGCATTCCCTTCAAAAATCAGTTTACCCTGTAATTAAAATAACGACTAAAATGCTCAGGGCCACCCTGTTGATTTGGCTCCACATCACCAAAGCTCTTATCAAACTTTGATATCGTTTGGGAACCGAAGGATTCCTACTCAACAATTAAAACCTACAGGGTAACGGAAACCTATTTTTGGCATTACCACTTACTCAGGTAACTTCCCGGAACTCTCGTTAATTGTAAAAGATTTTATTTAATTGCATCAACTTATCATACGTGGATTTCCTTCGTCATTTGCCATTCAAGATTACACATAATTCTAAATTCTTGCAGTTTGCCCGAGTCCGTTTACTGATAACTCTCATTACTCGCACACAATCGGAATTAAATATGGTGCATCACCATTACTGTGAAATGTAGGAAGTCAAATCATTTTGTAGGTTTAGAAAAAGTGATGATGAATCACCCAGGCAGGATGTAAAATATTATGTAAATATATTCAGAGGGTTCTTTTTAGTTTACTTTGCATTTGATAACCTAGAAGGTCGAGGACAGTGGATTCACATTTTCTATTCCGGAACGCTGAGGAAAAGGGTTTGATTTGATAGTGAAGCGTGAGTGTGGTGTCCATGCCTAAAGATGCGGAGTGAATACCTACTAAGTAAGTAAGAAGTCGGAGTGGACAAAAAGCGTGAAAGTAGGGACGAAATGCATCTCGTTTGGCTGTGTGAGGGATGCACGGGAGCGGAAGATCGGCAAGACTGATCTGTCAGGCGGAAGTGCCGGATTTTTTCTCGTGACGCTTCCCAACATGCTCATCTGTGTCTGATGCGAGTCCGTCTCCGCTGATGGGTCTTGATTTTTCTTCCGGTCACTTTGCCTCCCCTCAACTCCCAGATCCGATTGAGTTGACTTCATTCCTTATTATTCTTCTCTGTCTCTCCATTTCAATTTCAACTCTAATTCTCACTCTGTTTTCCCCATTCTTTCTCTCACATGTCTGAAATATTCCTAAGCTATACAATACTTGAGACATTCTACAATACATAATACTTAAGGCATTCTACAATACATAATACTTGCATTCTACATAATACTTGGGTAGTAAAATCAAAAGAATCTTAAAAGCTTCAATTAGTAATTTTTGTATTCAAAAATGCTAATGCTAATTAAATATTTAGGGTGCTGGAAATTGCGATTGATAAAATTCGTTTACGCAGCATAATAAATTACCACTGATACCCTACAGATACGTCAACTATAACAAGCTAAATAGAAAATAATACTTACGCTGCATTTGACCATTAAGTTTTAAAGAAATCTCTGTATACGGCATCTGAACAATAAAACTTCTGAGAACTTCAATACAGTAAAAGTGCAGTGCACAGGTTTAGATTGTCCTGATGAGCATGTTTTGTGGATACATATTTAAAATATTTAATAAGCAAATGTATTTACCTCTGCATTATTATAGGTTAGAGTTGTTTTTAGTGTGCATAGGAAAGGTCCAATCGATTCGTAGTCAACATTTCGAGGACAGACTCACCACGCCACGCCAGCAGCATGACTGGGAGCTCGAAGCTGGTAAACTAACTTCATATCTATACAGTGTGTATTCGGATCAGAAGAATAAATGTAATGGACTACAGAGGAATCCATCCCCTTTTCAGAATTGCACTTTGCTAGGTTTACCAGTTTAGTTTACTTTGGTGTGCCATGGCTAACTCAATAAAGAATGTCATTCATGGGAAAAATATACTTTTTGTCCGTCGCTCCGCATTCGGACTTTCCCCGCTTCTCTGTCTTTACTTTTCTTTTACTTTACACTTTGGTCGTTTATTGAAGTTTATTGTATTTTCTCAGAGCTGCTCTGAGTGAGAATATTTTCATGCGTGCCTTGGCTCACTTTATTCAGTTCTTTCATTCTGTTATTCTGTAGCTTTGATTTCTACTCCTCATTATAACATACCTACACTATGTATATTTACTTTACTTTGATTGGAGAGCTGGAGTAAGGCAAAGGGTTTTCCTTGAGTCAAAAATTATATGGCAGTTTATATGGCATTGGAAAAATCAGTTAGTGCTTCTATGGCATTAAAGGAATCAGTTAGTGCTTCTATGGCATTCGCTTTGACTTTCTATGCATTTTGATAGTCAAAATTATCTGATTTGACTTTCTATGCATTTTGATAGTCAAAATCATCCGATTTGACTTTCTATGCATTTTGATAGTCAAAATTATCTGATTTGGCTCTTGATGCATTTAAATATTCAAAATGATTAATCTTAAACTGTGTACACGGCCCCTTTACTCGGGCGAGCTTCTGTTATGGCTTGCCGTTAGTTTTTTGGTCAGGCAAAAATAATAGTTTGTATATGGTACTAATCATTTCAATGCCATAATCTCAAATACGCTCAACTAAGGTTTGCAGTACTTTTTGAAGCTAAAGGTTACCTATTATGTAGGTCGGTAAAAGACCTAAATACAAAAAAAGTTCTACTTCATTTGATATTCTAGAGTAGACAATATTTATTTATTCATTGTCCATATATTTTATATAGATTCTCATACAAAAATGGTACCTCAAGATATTTTTGTGGTTATGCTAGTACCCTTAACGAAAATAATAATGCATCTACTGTGTCTTGTACCTAGAATAGTTAGGCACATTGCTGGTGGTATTCAAACAGTTGAAGAGGAATAAAAGAGGGAATGGAAAGGAGCCACCAGATGAATGGACAGATGGATATTAAGTATGTACATAGTGATAGGTATAGGAGATACAATACAGACATTACATTGCATTGCATTACTCTCTGACATTACAGTAGCATTGTGAATTGAGAAAGAAGCAATCGGGATTTGCTTTGACACGAAAGGCAATGGAGGCGAGGCCAAACTGAAAGCAATGCAATGATCAACGTGATTACTTGTCCATGTCAATAGCCACTTGTTCCATAGATTGCTATCTGATGTGATGTAACAATGGATTTTGGTCGCTTTCTCTTCCTACCTCTCCCAACTACATTCTGTCTCCATTCCACACACTGCTCTCCGTACAAATCCCGGTATCAGCAAGAACAGACGGCTGGTATCTACTATTAGTACTCAACTAACTATATGCTCGAACCAAAGAAAAATTGAATAATTTGGCATCCTATTCGTGTCAATCTCCAACTTTCATTCTTCTTCACCTAACATTACAATCAGTCTTTGGATCTTAATGGGATCTTTCTTCCTATGCTCCTATATAAAAATTTATTCTTTGCTCCTGGCACTCGGCGCCTTTGGCTCTTCCATCCCATTCTATGCCACTTGCGAAAGAATCCAACCAACTCTGCTGACTCATGACAAGCATTTGAGAGTTTGAGTTTTCCAAAATTTTCTACCTATACCATTGCTCTCATTTTCCACTTGTACCATTTTTAATGTCTCTACTAAAGAAAAACCTTTTAGATGCAACAAAATCACCAAATGTGGAAGAAACTGGTCTGTCGATTATATTTTGGCCATTAACATACAATTCATAAAAATTTAAACAATTGCTAACGAATTAATGAATTTATAATATGGATGAAATATGAGTCGAGTATATGCATTTTAATCATATATAAAATAGATATTTGTTGAGTTAAAGTAGATGACTACCTAATTAAGTACAATAGTTAAAGCTCTCGATAGAAAATGTAATAAATTATCTAATTTAGTAAAATAGTTCTATCAGCAATGCTATTGAAATTAGAACGGAATGGTGATGGGAAATGAGAGAGTCCATGGGATAGTTTTGTCGGTGCCCTAGAAAATGTAAAATGTGCAGAATCCATAAGATTTTAATGAATTTCAATGCACAGGAGTTGGCTCGAGAGAGAGTGAATGGGGAGTGTGTCTTACATATAAGATCTGCGGAAATATAATTTTCAACAGTTCCTTTTGGAAGTTGGTCTGGAGTCGTCGTCGTGTAGTGCGATGGTATGGCTGCTACATTTACTTTATAGTTTCGTTTAGTTAACGGTTTAGTTTTGTCTTGGCTAGGAGAGAAGTTGACTCTTTTTCCTTCCCGTTCCTTTATCTGAGATCTCTTAATGGCACTCTTTTAACTCGACTTCTTTCAATAGATTAGATTGATCTTGGCAATTCCACTTGAAAGTAATTAAAGCCGTCGTCCTTGGATAGCCCCTATTCTGTAACACAGTCGCTTCCCTCCTTCCAGTTCCACTTACTTTTCCGTTCATTCCAATTCTAAGCAATTCCATTCCATTTCAGAAAAGATACACACTTGGACTCGACTTTCTATGCACAATAGTGCTTTGGCTGTCGCTACCTACTAGATACCTATTACTGCGTAATGCTTTAGTTCAGCTAGTTAGTTTCCTTGGGCATCCTCATCCTCACTGACATCGGATCCGATCGCGTCGTGTCCTTCACTTTCCTCAACTCCGACTCCCCTACATTAAGTTACGGAGCCTCACTACATTACATTAGATTAGATTACATTGCATGCTTTTGGCATCACGATGGACGCCTCTGTTGCTTTCTTCTCCAAAAGGACGAGAATAAAGGAGAGGGAGGAGAGGAGAACTGCTAATCTAACTAATAGCCATCTTTACGACGTGCATATCCACACGGACACTCCACTTCTCTATTATTACTCTTTCCTCCTGGCTATGTCTCTATCCAGCCCTGAATTAATCCAGACATTCAATTACATTCCTCAATAATTCCACTTTTCCTATTCCACATTTTTTATAAAGTTCATCAAAACAATATTGCCTTAATACAACCTACCTCTTTCAAAATTTCTGTCAAGTGTGACTTTAGGAAAGGTATTCAAGTAAATATTATCGTATACCTACTGATGTTACTGTTAGTAAATGAATATTGACATAGGAGGCAATTTAGTTACATTATAAGTATAAAGAGTAGCATTATTATATACAGATATACAATGTAGTACAATATATACGTATATCAATGTAATAACCTGACCCTTAGGCAGACAACGAATTCGAGGAAATTCTGGAGACTACTCTTCGCGATTCATTTAAAGTAGGAGCTGAAAGCGAAGATGTAAAGTCTCTTATCTTTACTTTACCTTCTAGTTCACACCTTTTACTTAATTCAAATGATCGGCTTTCCCTTTTTTATAGCCCATTTAGTAAAAATATCGAGGGAATTTAGCGAGCGAAGAGTCAATTTATAGTTTTACATGCAAAACACTGTGTGTAGGCTACCGCAGAAGAATATCCTAGACGGAGGCATTAAAAACACCCTAGTTGACATTGCACTAGTGTTAGGAACTCTACTACTACTTCGAACGTATAATACATTATTAGTGGAGTGTTGCTCATGTGGATACTGTAGGATAGGCTACCTACTTGTATAACTGTTGGGAATGTGTAGGTAGCTGTAGTAGAAACATTAGGAGTTTTTCGATAGGTTGGTTGGATGGTGATAGTGTGCTTTAGGTAAATGTTCAATGTCGACAAAGATCGTTTCGTTAGGACATCACTGTAGAATAATGTTCTCATTCTCATCGCTTCGCCAAACTATCATGTAATGTAAACTGATGCATGAGGAACTGGGAATGAAACGGAACGAATGGGAAATGCCATCAAATAGAATGAAATGGAAAGACATTCTCAGAGTAGTCAACAAGTCAAGGAAAGCAGAAATAAGGAAGGGAATCCACAGGGTTCCATTTTTTGCATTTCTTTTACCATTATTTGTTTATAACAGACAATTGCACTTACTTCGGTACTTTTAACCACTTTTAACCAACCTGCTTATTCCAGTAAAGATCTCTGTATAATTAAATGTAGCTGTCGAAATATAATAGCATCTGAATGCAAATAATATAAAATGTAATGCGAATGCGAGTGGGATTTATCATTTTAACTTGCTGAGCACGACCTGTAAGTTTAATGGAAGCTATTCCCACAACACAATACGAAATAATTTACATAGACATACTTTCATTAAAGAAGGCAAAATCCGATTTCCAAGTTTGATCATTAAGTCAGTGCAACGCAGCATTTCCTTTTTATAATGAGGTTTTTTTAATTGCCAGCCCTTCTGCATGAGTGAAGAGACAAGAGCAGCATGGCTAATGTTGATACTAGACCAGAAGACTTTTACCTCATCTCACCGACAGAATAATACTCTTCTTATAGTACCTGAAACTAAATTATGGGCACTGCGAGTTTAAATTCCTAGAATGTAGTGCGTTTATCTATTATTTATTACAGGAGAACTAGGAAAAGGATCCCGTGTCTCTATCTATCTACACCCTCATACTTTTGAGTCTTTTGACTACATCAAATCCTCTACCACTACATTAGCTACCTTTTTTCTGTCCTATTTTCCTAACTTTGTCATTGTTACTTATAACAGAGTATACTAAATATACTGCTATTACTCAAACAGGCTGGAGACAAGGAAAATGCCAACTCAGAACAGAAGTAAAATCTATAAAAAGAAATAAAATGTAGTACGATTAAATTCATTTTATAATTATTGCATAATATTGCATTTAATGCATCCAAGTTATGAGTTTAATGTTTAAGTGAATGGATTGTACTGAGACTAAAACTACCTGAATCATCCACTTGAAAATTAATTGTGAGAGTTACGCAATACAATCCAAGGCATTAGGCATAGTGCCACAATTTTTCGAACTTTTATTGAAAATCGGATTTTATATTACAAATCGGACTTAATTTTCGGCCTCAGCTTCCATTTGTAATGTAAAATACGATATCTGAGGAAAGTTTGGTAACATTCGGTGAAAAATTGTAGGCTGTAGTAGGATACTAGTAAATCATTGATTAGAGTACTCTCACAATGCCCATGAGAACCTTTTTAAGACTAAAGGAATTCAACGGTTGATTTTATTAACTGAGTATGTACAGCATTTTGATTTAATGGATCGCAATTGAATCTACATGCCAGTTAGTGAGCAGTGTAATTAATACAGTCAAGAATAAACTAGGACTATTAAAAGTAAGATAAAATATGTAGTTTATGATCCGGAAGCAGTGAAATATGTTTTCCACGACGTTTCTTGTTCTCGTTCAGGATGAAAGTGAGAAAAGTGGTTTGAGACTGTTGAACAATGGAGTAGTAGTATGCAGAAGTAAATACACGAATTACGAGTGGATAGAATTAGTAAAATGGTGATTCAAATTGTGAGTAGGGAGTTAAAATCGGTTAAAGATGTAAAACACGCTAAAGCGGGTAGTGCGGAGTAAAATGGTTATTTATTGTGCATACTCCATCAGGTTATTAACACTTTAGAATAATTAGAAGTGTGGTAGGAGCAATATGTAATTAAAAGGAGCAAGCCGCAGCAGACTAACTAACACCAACACTAGTGATTAAACTAAGTGCTTAATAAGTGCGAGGAGCTCCTTGTTACTGGATTGTAAATAACACTAGCGTATAAGTATACTGCAGCACACAATCTTGGGTAGTATTGATAAGAAATAGAAAACCAACAAAGTTGTAAGAGGTAGAAAGGAGTGGAAAATATGGAGAGTAATGATGTGAAACAGTTAGGAACTATAATCAAAACATAATTTGATACAATTCCCTGCGATGTAAATGAGAGATAAGTATGCAAGTGTATTTCGAGTATGTCATAACAGCACGTAGTTATATAGCCGGGCATAAAATCGGAGAAAGTGTAAATTCTAGAGAGCATTGGGGAGAAAGTATCGGAGGAAAGCAAGGAAAGGCTCGGAGACGTAAAGTTAACAACTTAAGACGAAAGAGATTAGAGTGACGACGCCCCAGTAGATTTATGCTCGTGATTGCACTGTGACAAACACCTCTGAGCAAATGGCATACGCGAATAAATTAATCATTCCTCTAATGAAAAAGTCAATAAATTCATCCCTTTAGATTAATGAGCTAGATGTTCTGCTATGGGATGCGTTCTGCTCTAGTTTACACTCTGATATGATGTATTACAAGATATTTCTCAGGACAGAGAAAATCCTCCGAGTTACACAACGTCATATTACTATTGCACCACCCTAATAATATATTCTCTAAGTTAAGTCACCAGTTGTGTTTGGAATTCCTTCAACAGTTACTAGTTCAGAATGTTCAGATAGCTCATTTATAAGTTTTAGTTTTTCCTGATACGTGAGCAGTTGGGGCCAAGTTGCTTACAGTTTCTGTAATTTAGCAAAATCTCCAGTTTCCGCACTAATCCAACTAGATATAAATTCCGAGTAGGATTAACTAGTACAAACTGAATTCCGGGCCTAAATAATCAGGTAGAGACTGTTCAAATCCATCTTTTTTACTATCTCAGTTATTATTATAATAACAGGGATGCATTCGTCCTTATCTACGGGATTTATTTCATGTTTACCTTGCATTCCCGAGTATAAATAAGTAATAACATTGCTAACGAGACTCAGCTGAT
Source organism: Tomocerus maximus (assembly GCA_019776445.1). Classification (NCBI taxonomy): domain Eukaryota; kingdom Metazoa; phylum Arthropoda; class Collembola; order Entomobryomorpha; family Tomoceridae; genus Tomocerus; species Tomocerus maximus. The sequence continues at coordinate 7,929 of JABASH010001953.1, read as the reverse complement.
CTCCATCTGTCGTGGCAGAGGAGATGAAAGTTATCTCTAGTTTACGAATCTAAATATTGCATTGCACTCTGTAATTTCATATGTCTAGTTGTGAAAGGTAGTTTCAGATCCTTGACTTGTTTTTCATCTGACCTACATTGGAATCTTAGCCACTACTTAAGGAAAAGGGAGAAAAGTGATATTTTTCTTTTCCCCGAGAACTAAAATAGCCACAATAAAAGCAGTAACTAGAGCACAAGCGTGGCATTAGACAAAAGCCAGATCACGACAACAGCAACATGTGTAATTACAGCTTTGGTTTGAATAGAAAAATAACTGTAGAGTGTTTTTCTTTATTTCTGTGCATAAAATCAACCACTTGGTGAATGTTTGGTTTAAAAGAAAGCCGTAGCATGTCAGGAACAAGGGAGATAGCACAACATGCCAAGGCAAAGCTACAACTCTTTAAGAGAGATATGAATGTGGAAACAACTAAATTGCTTTCCTGTCTTGCGTTAGCATGGGAGTTCTTTGGATTTTAATACAGAAACGATTGCTCTGGCTAAAAAATTTAACAGACATAGCGAAATGGTGTTGTGTAGCTATTTATTTTGGTTCTAAAAGGAAGGGCGGGTTTGGTCGGCAGTGCCAGTGCGTGCAGTTTCTGTCGCTATCAAACATTCATTTGGTTCCCACAAGAACCTCAAAAATGGACACGACTGATTACCTTAGAAAATAAAGGAGGTAGGACAGGAGAGCCAACAATAGCCGGACTAATGTGCATGTATATCTGTTTATGAAAGGAGTTTGTATATCCCATTAGAGAAATGGAGTGCCTAAGCAATAAAGTAACCTGATGATAGTATTTCTTCATAGCTTTTCTTGGTTAACATTTAGGGACAAATTCCATACCTGTTTCGCCACTGGGGATAGTCAGGAGCATGCAACAGCCCAATTAGCATGGTATCCTGGGGCCTTTCATTCGCCCAATAGATAATTTGCATGATGATGATTTCTCTCTTGTTTCCCTACCTCATATCAAATAAAGTCAGTCCACTAACTGCTAACTGCTCGGGAATGTATTTCCCTGGACTGGACAACATTTCCCTAAAATAGTCAATTACAAACTCTGTTAGTTTTATCTAGACCGATTTTCTGCCTATCTACTGCAGCAAATGCATGCTAATAGTGTCTATTAGGTTGCTAAATACGATGTAGTTTATAATGCCTAATGTAGTGTCATTATCTTTCATGGCTATAGATAGAAAACCATTTATTGACAAAGTAGATTGCAATAACGAAGGCTTGGACTGGAACTGGACAATGATGACACTAATACAATCCTACTTAGAATACAATGGAACGTTCCCATTTAGTAGGTCACTATTCATAAAAGTTCAATTGAGCGAGTTTAGTTCTACTTCTCTCTCTCTCACTCAGTTAGTTCAGTTTGGATGACTGGAGCCCAGTGAAGCCCAACCAAGCCAGACCAAATCCAGCCGGATGGTAGTTGATCATGTGCCAAATGACAATTCCGCAGGAAAATGGCCAATAAATACAAACTGGGCTGCAACTGCACCCAAATAAAATGCCATTCACAGAACGATTTCTTTTTTTTGATCACATTTATTGTTGTGAGTTTCGACTCGAGTCGACTTGATTGCTCTACTATGTATTTGTGTCGTTCCTTTGGATTAGTTTCCCATCCCCGCTCACTATTTATGGCCTGCCTTGAATGTCGCTATTTGCATTTGCATAGGTCATGGCTTACTTACACTTATATTAATGGAAATTGCTATTGTCTCCAATCTGCTAACGCTCTAGGCCCAACGTATGTCAAGTCAAGATAACTATCTCATTTTCCCTATCCTTCTGCATGTGCACACTCTCCTCGGACAGCTACCTATATACACTAGGGATATAGAGCCATGTGATAGTAATTTATTTACAATTGCAATAATGTTGAAATGAATCGATGTTATCCACAGTTTGTATGTCTCCGAGTAATAAGAGCGGAGAAAGTCGAGTGAAATACAGCACGATGTAGAAATGCAATAAAAAGAAAAATGATTGAAGAAATAAAAGGGCAAAGAAAAAGGATAGTTTCCTTTAATATATTAGTATTTGCTGTGATGTGCAGTGTGTAATGTAGTGGCATGGCCATAGCATCCTATAAATACAGATAAATGAATTATTTCACTCTAGCTCTCTCGTCTTCCTCTCTCCCTTCATTTCCTATTCTCAGTTCACTTTTACTGCCCAGGGTAATGCAATACACATTTCATTTAATATCGTGCCAATTGCATTGGCATTGCATTCTTTAATATTTCCTCTGCTAATGTCCTCTCGGACTATTTCTTTTGTGTGAATAATCCTTCTAAACCATCCCACTGCATTTAAAACTAATGCTAATCCAGGCTATAGCTTTGTCTATCTCTAATTCAAGTCAAACTCCACTGTCCTGCACAGTTAATATTACATACACGTACTTAGACCCGTCTCCCAACAAATTACTTGCAAAAATCCAGTGGCAGAGATAGGGAATAGAGTTACCACACTCTTTATTACGTTGTGCGTGTTTCTCTTTTTTTACTGATTCCAAACCATTAGCGTTCATTTATGACATTTCTCTCTCGATTGCTACAACTTCCATTTACAAGTCAGATTTAGCAAACTAATAAGTCACCTTACTCAGACTTGCATGACTTACCTAAGAAACTCATTTTCAGTCGTTCTTGCAATGCGGGCAACAGGGTTTCACATATCATTTCATCACTTATTTCTGCATACACTTTAATTTGCTATGTGCACTAATCCTCATTCTTCGTTTCTGTCTCCATTGCTATGATCTACCTCTACTATGAGAATGTGGTCGGAAGCAATTTACAAAACTCTCCTGTAATTTATGACACAATACTAAATGCATGTTTTTTTCTGTAATGAATTTACAAGGTATTGACAAACCCAACTGGATAGATACATTTTATGCAGGCATTTTAGGAGAAGACCATGTACACGGAAGAGTAGGTCTTGGCAATAATATTATCTTTTGAATTGCGTGTGAAACGTTTATAAAGACACAAGTGCACCTCCAATTTTCTGTCCTATCTATCAGAGAAGGAATATTTAAAAGCGAACTGACTTTATTTATAATTAATTCATTTCTTATTATCTTTCTCCTAATGGCATGGCTGTGTCTGTATTTCGTATCAGAATCCATCGATGTACTTGTTTGTAAATAATGTGTACCTGTGCCTAAACGCGCTACTAATAAAACTCCCTATAATAAAGTCGGTCTTTTGATGTCATTTAAATTGGGTCAGTCACGAAGGTTTACAAAGCTTTATATTAGTTTTCCACAAGAATTGCGCTAACTACCTGTTAGGAAAAGAAAAATACTTGTAGCAAAAAACAATCGTGTCGGTCTATGTGTATTTGTTCTAAAATTAAGTGTCCATGATTTTATTGCTTTCTGAAGCAGGAATCTCTAGGGAATATTTAGAATTTACAAAAAGTAATGAAAGAGTAATGAATGACTAAAGGCAGGAGAAAGTTTAAATATAGTTAAATTACTTAGTGCACACACATGCGAAAATAATACTTATAATAGGTAAAGTCATGATGTATTTGTGTCCAGCCTACACCTTTCTGTAACCTTCCTTTAGGGTTAGCATGCAAAAGAAATTACATTTTATCATACGGGTAGAAACAGACATTCATTTTGTTGGGACCCGGGTAATAAGTTAGTGACTATTGTAGTTATATTACACTGACACCAAAAAGGAAGGGTAGGGTAACCTACGAAAGTTAAAGCTTGTAAAGTAAAAAACCTGACTTGGTTTGAGTTAGTTTTGGTTGTAAGGCGTACGTAGGAGCTATTATAATTTATGTTGTACATGTCGACATTAGCATAGACCCGACGGCACCCAAATGCACCATAACATGCAAAAAAACTGATATTATGAATTTTGCTATGCACCTAACGTCGTAAAGCAATTTCCGACAAACGATTTTTCTATCCCTACCTACAAGTTTTCAAGTTGGTCTCTAAGAACTCACTCACACCACACAACTCAAGTCTCAGCATGGAAAGTATAGGGAAATCCCAAGAATAACTCAAAAATGGGGGAGAGAGAGAAAAGAATGCATGGAAAGGTGTACTTTTGACTTTCTCTGTAAGAGTTAGGGAAGTCAAAAAGTGTTGTACTATAAGGTAATAAGGTATACATATAGCTAGAGTGACATGGGCTGTACTAGAGGTTACTGCATAAAGCCCTTTGTGACTTTTACTTCACTTTGGATGCAATGAGCAATGTCTTAAGTTGGGAGCTTATAATGTTGGACAGGCTATATGATAGGTAACCTATTAGTGACGATGTACATGATAGTTACAATAGGTGTTACATAATATTTAAGTTAGTATATTACAGTTATCTCAGCGGAATAAGTAGCCAAGATAAATAGGGAGAGCAACTATACATATTAAATACAATAAGCCTTATTTGGAATGGCTTACCAAGACGGGCGAGGAGGGTATCGGCTTAAATATATCATGTAACTGCTGTAGCCGGAAAATAGAAAGTGTAGGTGAACATAATAGGATAGGAAAGAGAGCAGGACTGAGATCCAATGTGATCTCAAAGCCATTAATATAGATTGTGCGTGTTATAATAGGGTGTGACTTGAAATGACAAGCCGCCTGTTGGGCCTGACTCCTTAAAAATACCTTATTTGACACGTCATAAATTTTACAGATTGCCTCGATTGATAAACTCTTTCTTCTTCCGAGCATTACATTGGAAATGTTCCTCCGTAAGTCCCAGTTATGTATGCAGGTAAAATATTATAGCTAGGAAACTCTGGATCTCATTTGTTTTCCATGCATAGGTACCTAATCCCCTGGAATAGCAGTAGTTTCTCCCTGTCTCTACTACAAAAACTTGTTTTCACTCTGTTTTTCATGTCGTCCCACTTTTAGCACCAAATAATCATTTCCTAAATATTAATCGCCACATCAGATGCAAAACTTCTACCCGAAAGACTATATAGACCCGAATTAGGGAATATTAGTATTCTTTAGGCAAGTTACCATTGTTTGTATACCTACTCGTGTAACTTGTCTAAAACTGTTTAGATACGCGATAAACGAAACTGTAAATAAAGCTAATTTCTTGGAAATATGATTTCTTCATCAAATCAGTTGGGCAAGAACCTATAGCGATATCACAATACTAATTATTTGTTAAACTCAATTTCCGAGACGTGTTGTCATTCCCTTTTCAAGACAATAGACAGCTTACACGTGATAGGGACTGACTATAGTAGTTTACGTTGAATTCCATACTCACTCAGTTCCTACACATGCCTATCAATTAGGGTTCACCATTATGGTTAAGCAATGCAATGAAAACTTGCAAATAGTATCCTAACTATTTTGTATGGCTAAATAACTACGTATTGCTAATAGTTAACTATAGAGTATGCGTTTTGCATTCATTTCAGCAGACAAACAGGTATTCATTATGCGTTTTATAAATTTAGGCTTCTGCTCCAGAAATGATATGGACAGGTGGCTAGATTTTTTATTAATCGGAAGAGATTAACTAAATTACATTGCCATTATGTACGACATTATCTTTTGTCATTGATTGAAGTATAGACACTACCAGCATAGCATGGAACCTCTGAGAAACATTCGCATTAAATAATTCAGAAGCAAAAGCAACTTGCATAAGCATATGTCTTATATGAGTTGAATTCATTTGAAATGATGAATTAGATACCTTAAAATCGTGGAAAGCACACTCATGCCTAGATATCTCAGTATAGCATCAATATTTAAATAGCCCTTTGCTTAATAGCACTTTGATGTTGTATTTCTGCTGTCTTACCTTGAAAAGATACTCTTATATGGCTCAATATCGACTTTACAATTTGTAGTTTACTTTTAGCAGTCAATGTCATTTTTGGGATTTCTTCTAATTAAAGTTTCAGGTTTCAGGTTTCGATGACCAAGATTCGTCTTTGGCGCCAGAAAGTCACATCTCCCGTCAATGTCTATATATACATGAGTTGTACCTAGATATTATTGCACAAAATTCTAAGAACTTGAAAATATTTTGGGCAAAGTATTTTCGCGAACAAAAAACGTGACAACTATTCAGTGGAATTGGAAATGAGGGAGCAAAGTATGAAATGTTTTATGGATATCTATTCAGAGTACATTATTTATTTTGAAGCTACTAGTGAGTGTGCATTTGTTTTTAGGGCTGCAGAGTCTTGACTGGCTGCATTGAGAGGCGAATTAGGGAGACAAGACAAGAGAGACAAGTCTGGAGTCTTCTGGAGCCAGACCAGGGAAATATATAACGCATTTCAATAGGAAATGGACAGAATAGAATCGTGTTGCTGTCAATTGGCAGATTCATATATTTTGCACGGATTCAGTCCACTGGTAGCCATTCGGATGGTTGTAGCTTGTCAATCAAATGTCCAATCGTCTAGTCACGAAAACTTCACTCCCTCCACCAACAACCAACTCACTTTCAGACTCCCAGCAAAAGTGTGTCTTCAGTCTTGCTTTTCCTATAGAATCCCCATAATCCTCAAGGATACTGGAACTACTGAGATACCTAGTATAGAAATGACTTATGCTTATACACTAGCCGGGAACAATGCCTTTCTGAGGAAATGTTTGCCTATCCAAAACAACTGTAGCCAGTAGTGTGTACGAGTTTTCTTTTTGTTTAACGTTGGAAATGAACCAATTTCTTAAGTCAAGGCAAGTCAATCTTTCTGAATTGAACTGCACAGAAAGAAAACTAACGTGTCTTCCTTCAACAAGGTTTATCTCCCTCAGCTTAGACATTTAGAGTGTAGGAGAGGGATAAAATAAATTAGATATAAATATATTAATAGCCTAGCTCAGAAAAGAAACTTAACAATAAATAAATACATGTCCACACAAACAACGAATTTGCACTTTTCTATATAAGTAACAGCAATGATTAAGTATTTGCAGCAGAAATATATTACTTCAACTTGGTGCAATGTTAATTTTCAGTAGAAAGACATACTTAATGGTATAGTCATTATTTTTCGGTGGAGAAAATAGTATTAAGTAGGACAGGCAGGTATAAACATCCAAGAAATATAGGGAGCTGCTACCTTCCATCAGTTTGTTTGTGTAGGCATTGGCATAAGTACCAAGCTCTTAATACATTAGTAACAATCAAAATAACCATTAGCAGCATTTGTAATAGGAATTTTCAGAGTTTCTACTCAGTAGTTAGGTCGTACTTAAAGAAATGGAATCCAATCCACCTGTCAGCCTTCCCATTAATGCTTTCTCTCCTCATTGCATTTCACTCATTCACTCTGTTCAGGTAAATAAACCAAATGAAAATCTACTTAATGGACAAATGAGCTATTATCCTAGCAGATAAGAAAAATTTCAAATAAAGGCAATTGCCATGTTTTTCTGTCTTGGATTCTATAACTTATCTATGCAATCTGTAGTGGCGCCTATGTAAATTACTCTTTAGACAGTAATAGACCATTTCCTTATGTAAACCGATTAGAGAGAATTGTGACAGAAAAAGGATGCGTGAATCCATCACGTCAAAAAATAAGCCTTTTTTCCAGCTTATTTTTCATCAATCTGGACAGACTGTTGCAGTTCCCATTACTGTGAATAAAAAATAACAAGCTTCTCTCCAGGTATTATAAATTCCAAATTGCAATTAATATTTTCCAACCTAGAATTCAGATCAGTTATTACTGGCTTCATCCAATGTATTTATAATTAAATCTGATACCTATGAATCTTTGTGACTTTATTACTATCTGTTTAATAATTGAGTGTTAGTTTTCATCGAGGATCTCGATTATTATTATTATTATACAAGATATCGCCCTCGTAAGGTCATTAGGATATCAGGGCACACGGTA
>JABASH010001952.1:0-22704 GCA_019776445.1 Tomocerus maximus | reverse complement strand
GTACTAAAAGGTATAGCTTACTAGGAAGCGAATGTTAGACTATTACAGTGCAGACCCATTAAAATTTAGCTACGCGACAGGAGATTACATATAGTGAAGTAAATGTTGTAGAGATTGATGCATAATAAGATGTCCCTAATCTTCGATAAAAAATGCACAATATTTATCTTTCCACGCTTGTCTCCTGTCACACTTTTACTTTAGATGCAAATGGTTATTTGTAGATTGGTAAAGTACGTAGCGGTACGGTACAAAGTAAAACAAGGAATTCATAAATATATAACGGATTAATATTAGCAATTTGTATTGACATTGACATTCATTATGCATTTAGTATAGTGACTCCATGAATTGATCAATTGATTTCCGCCCATTGTACTCTACTACATGAATAATGCACAAGGGTTGAAATTGCACTTTTGGAGAATGCCTTTTTCATATTGTAATTAACTGAATATGTCAAGTCTGAAGAGAAACAACCAAAAGAGGTCTAGAAAACATTTCTGATAATTTAGACATAAAAGATTCACTTCGCACGGCTAAAGTTACGTATTTCAAGGTACGGAGTAACAAGAGACTAGTAAATGAGATTTTTGACTGGAGCAACCTGGAGGTTCTTCCTTTAGTTTTTGGTGTAATTGAATAGTAGTGACATGAATTGAATACAAGTGACGAGACATTAGATACCCTCTTATCTCTGTGTCCTTCGTCTATTGTCAAACTGTCTTTATTTCTTTCATGCATGCACTTTACATTTATTTGGTTACTCAGTGTTTGGGTAACAAGAGACTAAGGTGTTTAACTGCACTTGTTTTATACAGAATTGGTGGATAACACTGGTGTGCATGCGTGTCTGCAACATGCTGCTAACGAATGCAGTACAAAAATGGTAATAAATGTTTGAGAAGAGTTAAGCAATTGTATGAGAGTGGACGTGTACCGTTCCTGCGGAATTAAATTAGAAAAACAGATATGAGAAAACGAAAAGAGCTATTTATCCACGTTGATTTGATTCAGGTTTACCGGTTGCCCTTTGCTTTACTACTTTAGTACACTGCTTTAGTCCCATTTGACTCAGTCAGAAAAGGAAGTGAACCCGAAGCAATTCATTGTATTTATTGCAATATAGTAAATAATGAAAGAACCTCGTTTCGCCTATTCCGTGTTTCCTAAATCTCAAGTTCAGTTGAGCCCACACGACGCTCCATCTCCTACAATTCACGTAATCAGGCCCTCAATTGACTGTGTGCGGAGGAAAACAACAAAAACCACCTAGACACGGCAATGGCAAACCATAGTCTTCCCAACAAGAACAAAAAGATAAATAAGTGAATAGCTGTGTAAGCTGTTAAAGCTCTTGAGAATAAACGAGTTTCCTTCCCAGGCTAGAGAAAAGACACTCAGATAGAGAAACACTCTAAGAAAAGCTTATCCTATGGCTTCATTTGACTACTTCACCATGTTCTCCTCACTGGATATGGATCTCCAATAAATAGTTGCATTGTTTTCTGAGCTATAACTGAACCCTAACAGAATTAGGCAAATTCCACTGTCTTAACAGGCCATTTTCCCTAACTTTCTGTGACTTTTTAAGTGTTATGTAATGTAATTGTTATTCCTGGGGATTTAGGGCTACTTTTGTTTCCGCTCCGAGCTCGTTTCCTTCAATTGCTTATTGTTCCTACTTGTCGCAGCATATCATTACGCTTAATATCATTACTACTCTCGGTTTTACTTAGCTACTCACTTGTAATCCATTGTTCCTTTATTCTAACCTACTGGAACTAAGAACCCAATTTATTAACAGCTTCTAATTTGACATCATACACGATCACGATAACTGATTTGTAGACCTAGATTATGTTAATTCCTATTTCTCTCACGGGTATAAATTCCAATTCAAAACTCATGCTTCCAGAATAAATACAGAATTACATTATAAGTAATTTTAGTCAATTTTAATTAGTTCCGAACTGGTAAATTGACTATAAGAATCATAAAACCGGATAAAAATGGGTCCGTTATTTTTGCTAGTACAAATTTATGTTTCAGGATTTAATATGCGACTTGCCTTTACTATCATATTGGCTCTTCATTTGTTTTTTGTTTTGGTAAAAATTTGTATAACCATCGAGAATACTGGAGGGAGGATCACAAGATCGGTCTCTAAATTCGTTAAAGGTTTTCCTGAAGAAATGGTTATTTTCTCATTAAAAATTTATTTCTCAAAGTAGGAAACGAGAATGGAGAATGTTCCACGGTACTTTTTTAAAGAGCATTTTCTGCGAATTTAGAGACCAATTTTGTGATCATCCATCCAGTATTTTCGACAGTTAAAATTATGAGTCCCAAATCTATTAAGACATTACACATTTTATTATGGAGTTACTTTTATAAACAAATCGGCATTTAAAGACGTTGTGTTAGCTTTTGGTAAGTTAATGGATATTAGTTGGAGAATAAAAAGTATTGATTCGCTTAAAAGTATTTTCTTAAAAAGAACTTTCAACTCGACTTTATGAATGTGTTGACTAATTGAGGCCTGTCAACCAGTACCATAATAATTGTTTTCAATGAAAAATAAATATTAGCTGTAGATGGAGAGTGAGTAGGCTGAGTTGCATTATCTGACATGACAAGAGATAACTGAAAATGACATTTCATTAAAGTAAGTTGTACATTGCGTGTGAGAAAATTGAGGATGAGTAAATTGTTGTTGATTTTACTCATAAAACATAACTGAGTGCACAATTTCTTGAATTGAGTCTCGAGTTGATAATGGAGATTGGCTTTAAGTAAAGATGAGATAAAGTTGGGATTGTATTATGTATGTGCTGTGTGTAGGCAGTTAAATATTTCAATCTCGTAATAAAAACTGATGGGCAAGTATTATCTATCCAGCAAGTATCTAAGTACGTGTTCATGCCCTGTGTAATAGTGGCAATTAATAAAAGTCAGGTTAAGACAAAAGAGCAAGCACTTAAAATAAATGATGATAGTTGTTCCGTCTCAGCTTCCTTCCTCTCCTACACAGGTAAGCATCTGCTATCTATTTGTATCTGAATTCCACACACTTGCAAAGGCACATTTGACTCGAACATGAATCAGCCCTTGAAATGTACATTATTCTTACATAACATGAATACAGAGAGTTTACGTTTCATTTATTTTGTTGATTGTTATAATATGTTATTATTATGTGCAGGTTTAGTAGACTAGAGCTCTTAATAATTCATTTTTGTTCAGGGCAATGTAATTTCTGCTAAGATTACTTTACGGAGCTTCTCAGATGATTAATCACGTTGGAATGCAACATCCGCCAGTTCTTCGGCTGTGAGAAAAGAGATACGCCGTCATTGATATGATCTCTTCCTCTGTATCACAACATAATAACAATACTACAGCTTGAACATAGCACAACAAAGCTTCCTTGCATAAAACAGTGCTGTAGACGAAACGAATCTGCAATCTTGTCTTGATTGACCATGTTTTTCTATTCCATTGTATTCTGTGATCTCATTGGAAATAATGTCTGTATAATGTACTATTCACGTCAATTATCCTATACGCATTGCATACACCCCACTCTTGTGTGCTTACACGTGTAAACTAATGCATATTCGAATCTGATTTACATTACTATATACATAACAGAAACGAATGCAATATACACTTTACTATTAGCATCCCACACATAAAAGCCTACGACAGACATAAACAAAGCAAACCCAAACGGCTCATTTCATCATCACATTATTCTAATACATACAGCAGATTACATTATAAAACGGGACTAAGGTGAGCTTTATAGTTTTACAATGTGCAGATGCACATTCCTCAGTGTTATAAAACACTTTAACCTGTACTGCCTACTATCTGCTAATGTGTAACCAGCTAAAACATGCATTATAAATTAATACTACTACAAAATATCATGTCTAGCTTACCTATACGCGAGTAGCAGATAAAAAATTATCTCTACGTTATCATGTGTTTAAATTGCTTACTCAAAAATTGTCGAAGAATTGCAAAACCAATGTCAAGATCAATGATCTTACATAATAATTCTTCTTCGCATGTGAATAAGACGATGTGTGTTCCTTATTAGGTTTGTGTGATGCGCAGAATGCATAATGCAACCCCTTGCTAGTAGAAACAAAAGGAAACGTTCAGCAGAAAAGGAAATTGAAGTAAATCTTTAATTTTGGCTAGGTTTTCCTTTCTTCTGCTCCCTAATGAACATGAGGTTAAACTGTAATTTAAGTAAGCAATCTCCTTTCTATCCCATACAGCTTAGCACATCCATGTAAATTGCATTTCATCCTAAACAACTCAACCAAGCAGTCCATGTCTAATAAAGCACAGTTCATCGCAAATAGTTGAGAATGTCGTGTAAACTTGCGTGGTCTGAAGTAGAGGTGACTGAGGAACTCCATTAGCTAACACGGATATCCCGTTTGTCTACATGCACAATTGGGCTACCTCTGTTTTATGGCAGATGAAACAACACGCCACTAAAGGATGAGCTAACAAAAATCAGTTAGATCATCATAAAGCTCACATGGGTCGAATTACCAACCAAATTAATAACTGGGTCATTCACATTTCAGGAAATAGCTTTAATGCATGTCTAGGAAAACTACCCACATCAAGAATTGGAGACCCAAGTGTTATGGCTGCTTTACACTTACCAAATTTAATTCAGTTGTGGTAGTCTCTTACCCGAACAGGATTTGAGACACACTATACTATTTAGTGAAACACAAGACGCCTTGAATCCAACAAAAAAATCATTTTTACGTCTGGGCGCTGGTGTTACAGCAATTTGATAAAGACATCGAAGGACAACCAAAACTCTGACAAGTCGCATTTATTAACTTTTTTGTAATTACTATTTGAGCAAGCATTATTATGTATAGAATTGTATAAAGCTATGTATTACTTATATAGAGGTATAACGTGGGCTTAGAGGGTTCCTCCTTGTAACTTTGTAATGGATATAATTTGAATTATCTACGTGAGTCAGTTGATCATTCACTTAGGCCATAATTTTTTACAATTTCACAGATACATATAAAGCACCTACATAATTTAGTACTTTTATAATATCTGTAATTCGGGATGAAAAGTTTCCTTTGTAAGATTTTTAATTCTAAAATAAGCACATGGTAATGTTTAAGTCTATTTTGAATGACTTATTGGGTAAAGGCCATTGCGATAAAGAGCATTTAAGTTGGAGACCAATCCAGCAGAACAGAAAGAAGTTGTTACATGAGCGAGCAGAGAATAAATGCAATCAACAAAGTAAGGCCAAGAAAATAATATGACATGCATTGACTCTTGAGTTTTATATACCAAAGGATATACGTGATGTATAGCTCTTATGTAAGTTAATGTATTGTAAATTAGAGATTATTAAGCACACAAAGTTTTGATTATATTATTAAGTTTCACTAATAGCGCGATAGCAATTACATTACAGAGTGTGCAGAACAGTCGCCAAGACTTGGACAAGGCGAGAGGGCGAGACTCCATTCAATTCAAGAACTCCTATAAAGTTTGCACTATGCACTTGCTCACATTAGGAATGAAAAACTGTGCTATATGCATTATACAGTACAAGGATCATTAGTACTTTTAACCAGAAAGTTATTAGCATCACATTGCACGCTACATTTCCACTCTCTTGGTAATTAGACCGTGTTTTTTCTCCAAAAGCGAAATAATTAGCTGCTGACAGCATTGGAGATTAAATGCAAGTCTGCGCATTTTGTCGGCCAATTCTCACATACTGAGCTAAAGAGTGGAATTCTAGATTTAGAATTCTTATCTGTGTCATGCATGTTCACAGATCTTAACCCATACTCAATTTCATTAATATCCTGCACTATCAATTTCTCTATACGCTCTCATTAGCTATAAACCAATAAGTGATACACATAAGGATGTAATTTCATTCCTTCAAGACTTGGAAATTAACATGAAATCATTATCAACAAGTGCAATTGTGAATAAATAGTTTATTAACCCTTAAATGATGCTTTGATAGATCCACTGATGTAGGTATGTCAAATAAATTGCTGATTGCATACATAAATAGAATCTTTCACTAATAAAATACTACATACCGCATTTAATTATTTCTACTATTTAACTGCTTAATAGGCAGATCAATAACTGCAGCATCATCCATAGGTCAAAATTTTTATCACAAAGTTCATAAAACGATGAACCTTGAAAAGGGAATTGCTCTCACCCTTGACTCAAATCTACGTGACTGCAAATTCCAAACATTAATTTAAGTATATGATGACAACCACTACGCTGTTACAGTTACGTGGCATTTCAGTTTTAGAGCTTAGTATTAGTTACTAAGAATCGTCAATACTCGGTTACTCATTTTTATACTACAAAAGTTTCCTTGTGAGAACATGAGTACGTCCTATCAGATTACTCAGTGGATGTAGTTGTAAATCACAAGATCAAATAATATTAAAAATATTTCTGTTATCTGCAAATTAATGAGATGCGATGACCAAGGCAAGAAACTTTAGGTCTTTCGAGTATTTCAGAAACATTATTCTAAGACAGCCGTCATGGCATAGATATTTTGATATCTAATTAACATCAGAATGTTCCTCAGACACTTAAATTTTTATGACTAGTAATAATAGCTAATTTGAGAATTTTACACCCATATTCTCCAAATTCTTATTTGTTTTATGACACAAATCTATTCTTGTCTGAAACTGAAATGTACTGATGTAAAACGTGTCACTATTGTCGACTTAGAACAATTAATACAAGCACATACGTAATGTAACTACGTAATTGTGTTTCGAACTGAACAGAAAATAAATTGGCTGCTATGAAAAAACAATTTTATGTTTGAATTGATCCTAAAGACTGTTTTCTTAAAAATGTTAGTTAGATTACTGTACTTAGGGCAGGGAAGGCATAGTAATTTTCTCTAAGTGCGAGTAGCTAAAATAAAAACGAGTCCCGTCGACATTTTCTGCTATCAAAGAAGTTTGATGGATGACCAGAAAGTGCAGTCTTTATTGTTAAATTCTAATAGAAGATGTTACGGTGAGCTGACGAGATCCTTCTGAATGTGTGCTACGTGCCTCATGCCATGGAGCTAATTCCGCCCATTAAAAACGGCACTGATGTGAAACAAAAGAGTCTTTGGTCATATTTCATAATCTTTGCTCATTACCATTACCTCTGTAGTCCGTACTATTATAAAGGTACTTAGAATACCTAGTTATTCTTTCATTTGCACAAAACATTTTTCTTAAATATCATAGTGGAGCCAACTAAACCGAAGCATTGCATTTTTTCGTTCCTGTGCGTGGGTAGCAAGTATTAACTGAATCATGAGAAGTAAGAATCATTTCGAACCAAGTTGTCTAACTATGCAAGAAAATAGCCAGGAGAATACGGAGAAAATCCATCTTCACAATAACAAAAATAATCTTCTTTGGGCTGGGGTTAGTAAACTAAGGTCATGAACACTTTCATTTCATCTGTACTCCTCATGCATGGGGCATTCATTTAAAACATAATCGTCTATAAGTAGCATTACAATGCAATCTAATAGATGAGACATACTATATTTGTATTGATAGAACTGAAAAGCGTGTCTATCGAAAACTATGATTTCCTATTAGATATAATATATATTGTTCCTGCATTGCAGATAATATAACTAAATCAACTGATTGTGAAGTGACATAGGGCACGCTATGCAGGAGGAACTCATTCATGTCTATCTCTCTCGCAGTTTGCCTTGTCAACTTTAAATTGCATTTCGTTTCATTTCACTATTGCATCAATTGCAAGATTATTCAGGGGTATCGCTCGACTTTTCATTCTTGTACATTAACATTACATTACGCGTAACCATTATCAATATATTATAAGTGTATACAGCATCATTGCATTCCCTCCATATTGTTATAATTTCTAAAGCCTTATTTATAAAGAGTAGTAGCTCTAGGGCAAGCCGACAAAGTCTGTCAGGTATTCGTTTGGTGTACGGAAATGCATCTACTAGATAAGATTCAGTAGCACTAGTGGAAACTGTCTTGTCTGATTAAGATTGCCTAAATTGGTGAGTATTATTCACAAGACATTTTGACTTGCCATATCTCGTTTAATCCAAAGTAAAATTCACCTGCATTAAGCCTGAATTATTTCTATGATAAATGATTTCGAGCAACGAGGTTTAGATTTAATGGCCAAGGCTGCCCCTCAGCTCATCGTCATTACATTTCTATATAGCAATGAGAAATGGCAAGGAAATAAATGCAAGGATTTATTGTATCTCTCTGTCTTTCCACTCTAATTTCCTTTTCTTGTGTATACTAATTGTATGATGTAATGAACATGCTGTCTGTTAGTACAGATCTACAGTTTCCGAAATGCCCGAGGGAAGTCTATGAATATATTACCATAATTTAGGGATAATCAGAACGCTAATTTGCCGCGTCTCATAGCTTCAAGACTTTGTCAAAGAATAATTGCAGATGAATGAATCAAATTGAAGTAAACTGGAGCAGAGATTTAAACATTTGTCTCTAGATGGGAATGAGACGCTGAGGTGATTACTTCTGTACATTCAACCGTTCAGCCTATTTGGCTTTTATTACTAGCGAGAGTGACTTTATCCTACTGCACTGTCCTGTGATCACCCCGAGTCGACAGTCGTAATCACCATCCCGAGAAGATTGTCTACCCATATATGTATTTAGATACTAATATAAAGTTTAGTCTTTAATTTCCAGAAATTAAAGGTAGAAGACATTTTCTAAGGATAATAATTAACTCAGGTAAACTTTTACAAATACCTACCTGCTACAATACTAAATTCCAAACTACTATATGCGGGGTACTTGATCAACTTGGCTTGCAATTATGAAATAGATTAGACAAAGATAAAAAATTAAGATTTTCGAGATAGATACATTTGAATGCACTATGTTCCATTTCAATTCAGTAGATTCAGTATTATCGCAAAGATTAACTGCATCAGAGATGATGCATAATAATAGCAATCTGCATTAAGTGCCTTTCCGATTCAAGTTGATGAGCTCTGTTTTATTACTGTCATGGCCTTGTTTAATCTTAGCAATCTCTAAGAATCCTAACTTGTCTTTATTGCATGCTTCTTTCTTATGCAACAATGCTCCTTAAAATAAATGCTCTTTATCTCCGACCATCAAATTTCCAGAAATACAGACGGAGATAACTGAACCGAGCAATAAAAATGAATGATACAGACACTAATATTATTTTAGTAGATTACGTCATGGAGAACGGTTCCACTGGATCTCAATATGCAACAGGAAAAGTTGTTTAACTATACAATTTATCTGCCTCGTTTTCATTTAATTAACTACCATCTTCTCTTCCGACTGTTTGGCCATGACTTTTCAAATAGTGACTTCACATTCGCCGATTCGTGACAAGCTTGAATGACTTGGATGAAAATTCCTGCTATACACAACAGCCTAGAGCCGTCTAAACTAGAATGATCATCACTACACCTATCAAACTACTATTATTACTTGAGAATTGTTTTTCTGCTTGCATTTTATAGTTTTCCTAACCTGTTGGCTTTATTGTGTGTTTATTATTAATCAACTTTTCTGATTTTCTGTTCGAGTTGAATAGGAGGTTTTGTGTAAATAAAAAGTTACGCGTGGGCTTTTGATAAATACCAAAGGTAAACAACAAAGAACAAGTAGTACGTATACCTGTGTTCTTAATTTGCTGTTGGCTTTAGCTAACAGTGCCTATGGGAAATAGAATCCACTTTCAACTTTTTACTATCATATAATTGTAAATAAAGAATGTTATTTGTAGGAATAATGCGAGTTGGTCTGCGATGATGCTCAGTACAGATGTCTATATAGATCGCACTTGTGATCTACAGATAGAGATACGGTAGAAAATTGAGAATTGCAAAAGTAAAGTTACAAAATAGTCAGGATGGGACATTTGATGGAGCAGGAGATAGAAGTACTTACGACCCACACAGATCGTGAATGCTATTCATCTCCCGTTTTGGCTTTTATGTGTGTTTCAGATGTCATTTTCATTTTAAATTCAGTGTTGCATAGCAGAGAGAAGTTTTATCTCTTTCTGCCTGTCTGTATGTCAGATTTGCATGGCTTTACCAAACGGACTGTCTAATCTTTTAGTAAAGCTTACTCAGTTCAACTTTTCCCTTTCCTGGTTAAAATACTGAGATGTTTACGTAAGCAGAAGCAATTTTCAAAAATTAAATGTCCGTCCTATTTCTGTTCGATGAGAAAGGATTTGTGAGTCCCAGAAATCTCTCCGTGAATTCTATTTTATTGCAATGCTCTTTGCACAGTTTACTTTCGTTGAGCAAAGACAACATTTCTAATTTGTCACGGTGAATATTATTCATTCGTGCCGACGGACAGAATTACTATTGGCGTATTTTGTGCACTCAAATGTACCTGATGTCCCCCTCCCTACAGAAAATATAAATCGAAATTCTCTTGACATGGAGATATTTGCTTACGTTTCAGGGTGAAGCTTTGCAAACCATATCTAAATACGATCCTGAATGACATAAGCTTAAGCGGTATTGCACAGAGAACATACCACTAGGGATAACTGTGACAGATGAGAATGGTAAAGCCTGATGCGATGATACGTTGCAAAAAAATCTAATGTATCGCTTGAAGAACATACTGAACATACCTAGAGGAAAATCGTTTACTGCAGATCACAAATGGAAGGCGCTTTCCGAAAACAGACAAGACAGGTAAAAGGTTAAAAGCCAAAAGTAATAAAACCTCTCAAGAGATTTGCTGACAGAAAGTAACAGTGGGAATTCCAGCCTCGCCTTCTATCTTTGTACACCCGTACAAGTAGTCACTACCTTTTGGTTGATGTAATTGGGAATATTTTGCTAATGCGTCACAGACTCCTCTGTGTTTATCGGTCAGTTTGTCTCTGGCAAATGACTACGTTTGTTTTATCTTTGGTACCTTATTTCAATTACTGTTTCCTTCGTTTTCATTTCTAACTTAAACTCATACATTAAGGTACCCTTGTGACGTTGCGACTGTGGCATAACTAATGGGAAATGAAAAGTGACTCCGAGCATTCGACTTCAATTTTCTTGTCGCTTACGCCATTTCCTCCGATGCGTCTGTGACAATATTATTATGAGATAAAAAGGAATTCTCTTCCCTATAACAGAATATTATTATTCAAATAGATTTAGAGGAAGACCAGTACCTACTTATTCAATTTCCTGTAGGTAGGTATCTCATTTCACATTGCATAATCGATTCTCGGAAATGTACGTGTATTACTAGAAGTTATGACAAAAGACAAACAGAAAGTTACTAACTCTATTCACAATTATATAGAAACCAAGTTCGCCTACATAATGCAATACCATGAGTTATAAATTCGAGACTAAACTAATTGTACATCGCAAAAGCAGGCTTTTCTCTGACGTCTCACCTGACATTTACCACCCAATTCGATAAGGTACACGTTTCCTCCCACTAATTTCTGCTTTTGAGTTTACTGAACAATGAATAGAAAACCAAAACAGACTGATGAACAGACGTACAGATATGACCTGAAGATCTTCTTCCTTCTACAACTGTTTATTTCTTCGAAGCAACTTAATTAACCTGATGAGTGGGTATCTAAATTGAATCGACAAGTCAAGTCTAACATAATATCTACGGAAACCTATGGAAAGTTTCGAAATGTTTTGGCAAATTACATTATGCAAGTAAATTCAATTCAATTAGGTTCAGCAAGTTCTTTGACTATAAATCTTTAGTCAACATCTTAGCACATTTCCAAATGCCAATTTATACAATGACAACCATAAGTTTGTACATACTATCAGTTCTGCTCTAGACATTTTGCAAGGAGCTTGCTCAAGCAAGCAAACATTAAATCTACTAAATATAGTGCAGCCTACTCCTTACTCCATGTTTCTAAATAGCAATTCGAAATTGCATTTAGATAACTTCATTTATTATGTAAATTTGCAAGTAATTATGTGATATAATGAAGATTTTACTGCATTAAGCATAGAAATTGGTTGTTCTGTGTTGAACAAATGTTTATTTTATGCATAACTAACTATTGATAATTATACCGTTATAATATACTGATAACATTTCAACATTTATTCAGATAGTGGAATAAGATACGTAATTGTTCATTTTGTATGTTATAATGGTATAGAATTTTAGTTCTAGAAATGTAAGGGCTAACGGTATGGTCAGAGAAGGCTAAGGCAAAAATAAATCGAAACTCGAAATGCTCGTTTAGTATGTGGTGGTGAATATGCAAAAATATCAAGCTACAGCTACAAAGCTTAGATTGTTATGCAAGCAAATGCATTTTTATGCACTTGTATCTAGTGCTTTTTGCTCAGTATGCTGTAAAAGTTAGTAAACAAAAATTCTCTCGTACTGTTGAATGTTGCACTAGTTTTTGTTGTAGTATTTGAGTTATACCTAACAGTCTTGCGTTACTGTTTGTGATTGTAGAGAGCTCAGGAGTCAAGCTGTCTGCTGTGGTTTTGCTCAGTTTCACAGTTCTCTCAAACTATTCCTCGCACTTGCCACTTACTTCATATTTACTCTACCAGTAAATGCCCATATAATTTAACTAAACTATAAGATACGTGCTGCAGAATTCATCTAGCCTCCCATTATCACAATGCTCTCATCTGCTAATGTACTTTTATGTATGTGATGCACAATCCTGACTGACATTCTCCTCTTATGAGAAAGCACAGCTAATAAAGGCAGCCATGCACAACCAAACACGTCAGTAACTATATCGAGTTTTAACTTACTCCGTAGAGTTAAGTATAATATAAATCTAAATAGAATATGACATTAATCATATATATGTATCATCATGAATCATAAAGCTAAGTATTTGCTGTTTAGTACACAAATTAATTTATAACTTTGTAAATGCATGCACATTTCTCTATTCAACTCTTCCATGAAACCAAACTACTACTGCAAACGGCATAGAATGCAAAAACTTATGCATAATTGAATACTCAAGTTATTGGTGTTACTGCAAAATCGAGACACATTTAATAGCGGTTGATAAATACTAACTTATTATCTGTCGAGCAAAATTGCGCAAACCAATTCCAGCTTATACTAATGGTTGAGTGATGGTTGTATTTAAATATTTAATTGAAAATAATGTACTTTGCACTTTCTGTTCATTGTTCCTTTCGTTTAGTATGGCCCGTTAATTATCTGATTGCCTACTCTGGTCAAAATGCCATTCGTTTTCCTTATTCTGATGGTTAACTATTGATTTAACAGTATAATCCCGCAAAATGAACCGTTAGTAGTATGTATACTCAAATATTTCCAGTAAATCATGTCCTATTACTTTAAGTGGATATCCTGGATGAGAACAAAAGGTATTTTTTCTGTACCAGTGAAACAGTAAAAAAAATGTTGGCACACTTTCATATTTAGGTAGTATAACATGCAGAATGCAGTATGAAGATAAAAATAACAATTTCTACTTACCGCAAGCTGTTATTTGTTCCTTATTTGTATCTGTAACAAAAAATAGAATATTATGAGTACAATTGGTGCGAAACAGAGAAATGCAACGTAGAAACCAAAAGGAAATGCAGTAGTACTGTTACGAAGAAATAAGTTACAATTTTCAAACAGCAAAAAGCAAAATTGCAGGCAAAGCAAGCGAATATAAAATGATAGATTAGAATCAATTTTAATTCACAGGTTTGAGAAGTTGGCGTTTGGAAAATTCTTTGAATTTATTTACTAAAATTCATTGTACAATCTTATATCTTATAATTATGACTATGATACAATCTTGATTTATCTAACTCATAAGTTTCCTTCAAAAGAGCTGTAATGATGTCTCCCCACTTAGTAAGTGATAGTATCTATTTGCATTTGAGCCTTAAAGTGACAACTAGTAATTCATCTACATAAAACACGTAGGAGTAGGACAAGAAATGATTTGCAAAAAACCACTCAAACTTAGTGTTTGTACAGGAAATATGATGCAATTTATTTGCACTCTGTTAATTCATTATTGTCAATTAACTCTGTCTATATTTGCACAAAATTGTAAGGTAAACCTAATTGCTGAATGTACTGACGTAACGATTAGGGATTAAAATGAAATGGACGTGAATTGAACAAAAGTCGTATCATCGCTGGGAATTAGTCGTCTTCACGCTATTATTCTTGACCATTGACTTGCATCTCCACGCCCACAATGCAGGAACGCGCAGAGTAATACTAAATGCATGGAATAAGATGCCAGGCTGAATCCTACAGACTACAGAGAGAAAAGAAAATTCCCTGTCGTGTCTCTAATATAATAAATAACAAAGAATCCGTACATTACTGTTATTGTTGTTTTGCTTTGTGCTTTTTCTCATTGAAGGCAAACCACCAACACAAACAAGACAAGATAATAAGTTAAGAAAGGAATTGTATGTTTATTTCATATAATACTCTGTCTGATTTGATTGTTATAAGTACAGATACGTGCTGCAGTGTAGGTGGCTGTTTTTGTGATGCTCCACTATGTTATTCTTGCCTTTCAGACCTTTACACACACAGATCATTGATTATATTCAATTAGAATATGACTATGTACTCGTGTTATATTTACTCTTTCCATGCAAGCAGCAGGCTACTACTACTAAGTAGCCATATTAAAGGTAAAGCTATAATACGGTTAGAAATGCATAGAGCAGCCGATGGGTAATAACGTAATCCCGAATCCAAGAAGCTCCCAACAGATTACATCGCATGGGAAATCATACATTATGATCCCAGATAATAATACTGTAATGCCCTAAGAAATACTCTGCCAAATGATAAGCGCAGGAGTAAACGGGAGGAAGTTCACTTCATACATCATTCTTTGCACTCGGACAGTCAACAGTAAAGAATACATCTAACCAGATCATTCTTCTAGATGTTAATGCAAACAGAATATGACTAACAACTCTTTCTGTTAGGATCAGATCAGAAAAAACAATTTGTGTATCATTTTATTGTTTACGCTATTTGCTACAACAATAATACTCACTTTTGAAAGTACTTTTTCCAATTTTCTTTCGTACAGGTACATTTACGGGATTTTCTATATAAAACATGGAAAGTGTTTGTAAGGTTTCAACAAAATATAGCAAAATGCTCTAAGTGTATTATATTATAAATGTATTAACTATAATGCCTGTTTTGCCTACCTATGTTTAACATGCTATCCTAATAAGCAATTGCAATTTGTAGATTCTGACGAATTGAATCCCAATACATCAATATACCATATTTAGTATTATGGCTCTGACCAACTTTGCGAATGTTTATCAAGTTTTAAGACTCGTGTTAAGGATTCCGGATTGTACGGTTGAAATAGAGAATACAAATACTACATTTGATAAGTAAAAGTTACTCCAAGTTGACTTAGGTTTGTTTATTGGTTTCTTTGAATAGCCTATTTGTATGGAAGGGAAGAGATTAGATTTTAAAACATTATTGACTACGTAAGTACCTATACTAAGTACGTCTGTGTTATACATAATGATTTTGAGTAGTTTTGAGTTGCAGTGTGGAAACCAGACGCCAAAGCAAACCAACCAACTTTTGCAGGAAGTACTTCCAGTTTTAAAGTAGAAAAACAAGAAAAGTTCTGCCCATGATGTGCAGAATTCTTCTTTCTTACTGCTATACAAGTAATGCATGTGCAACTCGCCCTGCCAATATTACACTCATGCATATAGACAATGAGACTGCTCAGAAATCTATGGAGTATGAACTCTGATGATGAGTTTTGAGGGATAATATAAGAGTATCTTCTTCAAAGTTGCTTCGGACGGAATTGGTAGGTACGATAAAGTTATGTGAGGAAGTTGATGCCTTCGGGTGTTACGAAAAGATACGAATTCGAATGTTTCCTTGATAAACTACTTCGAGTATACTACAGAGGAACTAGTTTATTAACTCACTGTGTACATCTCCTAAGAAGGAGACGAGACTACTTTATTATAGCCACTGGTTACTCACATGAACCACATTGAATGCCAAGTCGGTTACGTTCGCTTACTTCTGCCATGGAAAATTGTAGATACCCAGGAGAACAAGTTGAAGAGTACTAGTAGTGCACCAAAACGTAGGAAAAATGAATTTAATAGCATTGCTGGCTACACACGTTAATTACTGAGTACCCAGGACAGAAGTTCATTAATGCTCATTTTGCGAATGGCCACAGTATACTTTCATTGGGAACAGAATTCATAATATAGAATGGGAAAATAAAAGCTATGTCTGTCTAGAATTTAAATTTTGTTTATTTATATTATACTTATGAATCTACATAGGTAGCTACTTTTCTATATTAATTGCCTAGCATTCCTTCCCACGCAGTTTTACATGGGTGTCGGTCTACCCACCATAATGTGGTAATTAATTCCGTCACTTACAAGTGACTTAATTAAAACTAACTGCAATAAATAATGTCGGCTCATTCCGGTTTCTCCAGAGTGTAATGGACCGTTGTGTTTATCTTACGGTACCCATAAACGATTTCATTAAACATAAAACACTCTATTTAGTCGAACACTTTGCGCAAATTAAGTCTAACAATAGGAGATGCACAATATTATGATACAGTACATAAGTATAGTGTGTGCAGTATCTCTCCTACTGTAAAATAATGATGAACAACATGCACACAAAAATATCCCCAGATACACAGTAAACTGCTATGCCTAAAACTACGGTAGTAAAAGCGAGCATATAAAAATATGATCTAATCTCGTGTATCCGTTTAGTAATGTGTAAGAACTCGTAGCGTGCCAAAAGTGAAAAAATTGCCTAACAGGAACTTCTTGGCAATTGTTTTCTGTCGATAAAGATGCGTATCAAAATCTATATTACATAGCAAGTGCTAAGTGGTTTAAATCCCACTAGTTAAGTACTTTGTGTCCTTACGGATATTTGATAACGGATTCGAAATGTTATCACCCACAGTAATTGCACCTCGAAATTGCGTAAATTCTCGTATTGTTGTATGTAGGTGTAAATATTACAGTTTGATCTTTCTCTCAGCTACCTCCTTACATGTTCTAATAAGTGCATTTTTTGTTTATTATTTTTCTACCTACATATTAGACCTCTTGCTAAGATTTATCTGTATTTAGTAGGTACTCGCTTCTTAATCTTATTATTACATACCTTCTATATCTCTAACTACTGTTGTAAGTTTAAGTACCTAATATGCCTACAAATATTCAAAGGTTTCACATTGACCGTATGAAAAGTTTGATGTTACACTTGTCTATCATATCATAACATTAAATACAGCTCTTATCTGGTATTGTTCTATTTACATTGTACTTCTAATCTATTCCAAGCGTAGGTCGATAATAATAATATTATTTCCAAAAAAACCGTTTTAGTACTTGTACTTAGGTGGAATGTAAATAAATTTCCCTTTTAAGAGCTCGAGAAGTTTCAAAGGTGTAAATGCAAAAGATAAAGTTGTTTTCTACGTTTAATTAAAATTCGTTTCAGACACAAAATCGATTAGACCTAACAAATCAAGCCAAATCTCAAGACGTCACACACAATCATGAACCAAGAGCACTCACTCCAATCTTGATCAATTCTGAAAAGGTATTATTTATGCAGAATATTTACATGATCAAATGGTTAGTTCAGAGTAGCTATACTAAAAATCAATATAATACTACATACACCTAAGTCAGCGTTAAGCATCGGTTGGTAGTTGGTACTTTGGACTTAGTTTGATTTTAAAGAGGTTTCCTACTGTTTCTACAAGGTTACCTCTAATTTAAATCAATTCCTTGTTTGCCGAGTTACTCGTGTAAATGGAAAAACAGGTAAACCCATAAGACTCTATGGATAGCAATCTTAAAGGTGCATTAAGTTTACTTCGTACCATTATGTATTAATGCATCAGTGACGTCCCTTATTTGTAAATTTAAATAGATGGGACTGTGCTGCAGACTCCTTCTGTCAGGCGACAGCCGTCGACGCTATCGCACAATTACCAAAAGCAGTTTGAACCCACAAACACAGAAATGGAAAGTGATATTGTCATTGGATCGAACTGCCGTGCTCATTAACTATCGAATGGGACAATAACAACAAAACACAACAGAAGTAAACATAATAGCTTTCTACCCCACTACCTGCTAAAACTACCTTCGTTATACTCCACAAAGACACACCAACCAGCACTGCCACATAGCCCATTAGATAACAATAACGTGATACTCTCCTCAATTCACTAAGCTACTCCTTACCTAAATACATAATATACTTTTGTAATGCCTACCGAGATTACCTTAGAGAATAATAAATGTTTATGAATCCCTATTTTGGGATTACTCATTTGCACCAACAGATTATTCACGCATATACCTAACAAATATCTACAGAACTGAAATGAAAGCAGAATATTAGCTATACAAACCAATGATGCGAGTCAATATTAGGCTATAGAATATAACTTCATACATTACCATTACCATATACACTATTTCTATCTGTACTAAGAACAGAGATAGCCTACTACGTTTTATTATGCTACAGTTTTGACGCAGAAGTGAAACTAGTTAGGCAATTGAATACTGAATCATTCTAAGGTCAACTGCCCGTCACAGCGACAATTTTAAACTTGTTCTGTAAGTTATACATAGTTAGGCAATCTTATATACATAAATTGTGAATACATTTATTTTTATAACCGTATTTTGAAGGTTATGTACGTAACTTCAGGATAGTAAGAGCAATACTTTAGCAAATGTATACAAATATTACTCCATTTAGCATCTCATTTTTATTGACTAAAAGAATATCAATACTTTTGACTTTCAATAGTTAACGGCTCATTTATTCGTTGTAAAAAAGGAACATCTTATGTAGCTACGCAATACTGTAGTAGTAGTTGATTTAGCATTTAACAATCTACCAGATCAGTTATATCACTTTTTATAAGGTTTTAGTCCAATTGCATGAATTTCATAAAACTACTCCATTTCTTCAGACAGTGCGAGTTAGTTCAATGTTGAATTACACGCTATAACAGTATTAATAGCATATCTGAAATAAATCTCATGTTTTTGTCTTCCAATACTGTAATTATTGCCTAATGGGCAACCTAATTGTAACAGATTGTTATACCTTTCATTTACAATGCTTATCTGTACTTACGTACATTTAAGATTCTTATACTGACGCTCTAACTACGTTTATTATGAGTGCAACGAAAGCGTCTTGACTTGACTTACCTATCAGACTGGATTTTATTAATGCAACATATTAGTCCATAGTGGCATAAAGTAGCAAAATCACTTGAATGAAAGCAATAGTTGTGATCATAGCGTAAATTTATCTTGCTTTGGGCTTCTAATGTAATAGCATCATGTATCATGTTGCTAAATGCTTGTGTTGTATCATTGTATCGTACCAATTAGTAATACTACTACTTAAGTAGTATCATTTTATTGATTTCCATATAGGTAAAAATTGTATAACTGCGTAATAATTCTTAATATACTAAACTAAATGGTCCGTGACACCTGTATTTATAATCCGTAATAAAATGTCCGCGAACAGGCCAATGTCAATTGTGCAATGATAATAGTAAGAGATGCTGATAAAATATTATTTCCCTTCTTAGCTTTGTGCCAATATGAAATGTTAACATAGGTAGTAGATTACTAGGCGAGAACGATTGACCTAGTTTTTCTTAAATTCTAGTTTGACATGCGGGGTTTTGTGTAATCGTATGCTTTCTTTTCCTACTCAGAGACTTTAGTAACTGCATAGTGCATATGTTCCCTAACTTTAGTATTCAGTTGACATTGGCACTTATCACCGCGTACTAAATACTAAAACAAAATGCCAACTGTGGTTTGCCTCAAATGATCCCACTTACACTTGGTTAAAGTATACATATTATTTTAGTACATATTATTATTTTAGCTCTACCATGTACAGTGTTCCCTGCTCACAGATTCAGAAGTTAATACCACTAATGGATATAAAACGAATATAATTTTACTAAAGGATGCTGATTTTTTAACAAACAAGGCTCCTAGATCACTTTCGTTCAGCGTTCATTAATGAAACCAATAATAACCTCATAAATCTCAAGAACTACTAGTATATGCACTTATTTTTTAGTGAAATCAATTATAAACATCCCTAAAATAATTATGGCACATGACTAAATGTGTACCAAACCCACACAGCCACCGCAAAGACATTGATTAGTTTCGGTAAAAATTATTATTTTTTGCTTTAATGAACTTAACCCACTGGTTACTTAGAACTATATTGAGCCACTCATTTCAATCATTCAAATTATATAGAAGATTTAATAAGCTTTAAAAGATTCAGGACGAAACTCAGTGCAATATATTTCACAACTTATCCGGTTACCTCAATGGACAATTATATTATATCTACATCATGTCATCAATATTTTAGTTCACAGAATGTCAGTTTTTTAATTAGGTGGGCAGAATAACCAAACAAATTACCTTGCTTCACAATTTGCAAATAAGTTATGTAAATGCTATACGGCCTGTAACTTATGGTTCGCACGTAAAAAAGTGGTTAATTTAGGTATCTCTTTAACTCTGTGTTTGTGCCATGCAAATAATTTATAGCCAATACACTCCATAATAATGGCAAATCATTATAATCACTCACAACAGCGCATACAATTATTTTAATCGTATTTTTCAGCTTTGGCCTGGTCCAAACAATTTTATAATACACAGTAAGTGATTATTTATTTGTGTACTATAGATAGACAAGTATATACAGCTGTTGACTACTTGGAGTTTCATAAGGGACATTACAAGCATGTCTGTTGTTTCTGAATATGCCTAATTCAATTGCATTCTAGTATATGAATTAGATATTGAACGGAAAAACTAAAGTCTTTGTACATGTAATCATTAGTAAACGTCCAGTTAAGTTGAGCCAAAAGCAATCTTATCTCAATCTACAATTTGCAGACAGTAAGCGTAAAGAGTACTGTACTCTGTACAATGGTGAGTACAAAGAACAAACTTTATTCATTCACTTATTCATTGATTGGCAAAAGCGATGACCTACATACACTGCCTTTTTATATCCTCACCACTAACACTTTAACACATACTGAGCTAATAGATAGACAGATAGTGGGCGAATACATTGGGTCTGCACTACGAGATGTGTATAAATAATCCTTCAGTGTTTAATCGTAGGTAGTACATAAGGTAACATATTATATACCAAGTATACATAAAGTATTACATCTCCTTACTTCTTACAATATGAAAAGTAAACGTACACCATTATTAGCCTTGTCTCTATTATACAGAGTCAATTGCATGGGCTAGTCAGAATGGTGTGGAATAGGTATCGGTGCTTTATGTTCTTGTTTAGTGCAAGTTAGCAGTACATTACAATTGTCTTTGTCTATACATATGTACAAGTAGACACTACAAAGTAGAAAATTTTATATTAGGTTTTATATGCTATCTATAAATATACGAAATAAATTTAATATTTTATTATTATAATGATGTAGTCGTATTATTAGTGGCACATGACCAGTTTTACAACATTTTGTAAGCACATAAAGGCAGGACACAGAACCTTACAAGACAGAAACGACAGTCACTTGACTCATTGACTCTTGTTTACCTAACAAAAGGAACAAACAATACAAATTAGTATAATGTTCTAGCTTGGCCCTCCCTGGTTTGGGTCTACTGCCATAACTTCTGCCAAAGGGAAGTATTCAATGCACTTTCAGTGCAAACTACCTTAGTGTGTATACTTTCATTGTTTCTGTTTTCGTATCTCCTAATTATCATCATTGTTTATTTTATGTGCTTCAGACACACAGTCAAGTATCTAGGCCCTATCTACAACTACTTAACATCAATGGATTTTCTCTCGCCTTGACGTTTACTACTACAGTTAAGTTAACTGCCATATCTTAAGATGGCCAGGGACTTGTGATGATGACTTTAGTATATCTGCTGTCCTTATTAAATTGCGTCATGATGACCAGTTGACTACCTATACTGACAGACAAGAGCATAATGTTTGCATACAGCATGCACGTTTTGATTAAGCACCACGATTAAATACCCGTGATGATTAGCTACGCTTATTGTGAGTCATTAACACCTCCGCTCTAATTGACACTTGACATTCATTCCCACATATCCACAATTTATAGACCTTAATCAACAATTAAATATACAGTGAACAACAACATCTGCATAGATTATCACCGCACAGCGGGAGGAAAGAATCATCACTCTCCTATAACAACAGACTATCCTCAATAGGCCACTTCCATATCCAAAATCATTCCTGAATGCTATTAGTTTGTATTTATGAACTCATTGCATTGACTACTAACAACAGTTGCTTGTATGAGCATTATATATGCACGACCGCACTGTGGATTTCGGAACATCATTTTTTATTTGTATTGGAAGATGTTCTTTGCATGAATAATGGCTCAAATGAATCTAATAATGATTGAAATGTCCACAAGCCAAGACGAGTTTTCCCATTTAGCACTTGACAGAATAATTTTACTTTCCAATTGATTACT
>JABASH010001951.1:0-22707 GCA_019776445.1 Tomocerus maximus | reverse complement strand
GTCATTATTCATTTCAATATTAAGTAATACTTATTAAAGTTAGTGTTTTAACAAACTTGAACAAGTAAATTTTTTGATGTTTGCATGCCCAAGTTTGTTGTCTTTAGTTGTTATATGAAACCATTTTGTAAACATTTTTCTTTTTTGTAAGTAGATATACTAAATGGATTAAAATATTTTTTTAGTTGTCCATAGTCCATATTACTTAAATGCTGAGTAAAATGTGAGCCTTTTTCGAACCCAACACAAAATGATAATTAATTGACATGAAAAGCATTTTATGGAATAAGTGGTTTCAGGAAAGCGTTACAAATCATCGGTAATCAAACCTGCATTTCAGAAATCACTATGTAATAATATGTATGCTTATAATTGTATCGGTATGTAGTGGCATTAGAAACCAGGATTACAAGGTTTACCCACCAGCGAAAAACCAAGTTACTTTTCATCCTTTTTGTAAAATTAAAAATTAAGGTTCATCATCATATTCCCATATTTATTGGCGCAAATGTACTAGAAACCAAAAATGCAATTAATAAGCGTATCATACCATCATATCACGGCGGAATATACGATTGTTGGTAACCTTTCCATAAAAAAGTTATAACAAATAGTGTGGCGGTATATTATAGAAATGGAGCAGGCACACAGATATTACAGAAAATAAATAAATACTGTGAATAATCTTAACATTGTTTGTCATCTAACTTCCACCATCAAGGCGAACTAAATGACATTGCTAATGTCCAAATGAAACTTATGTCGTGTCAATTAGTAAATTTTGGAAAACATTTTTCTTTTAATATACACTCAACGTAACATCCTACAAGATACGTAGTCAAAAGTTTCAAAAACCACAGGTAATTGTGTTTGAAACAAAAATTTCTGCCTCAAGACCCCATCAATTTTGTGTAGGTGGATTCCTAGGTTTTAATTGGTCATTCTGGATACCATAGGGCAAGGTACCTACGTAATTTGTTGTCTAGGTTTATTGCCAGGTATATCTATAGAAAGGGTCAAATTTTACTGGAAGTGGGGATATTAGGGGTGCTTTATCACCAACGTGATATTTATTGTTCAAGTTAATAAAATTCGATCCCTGGGAGCCAGAATTTACATTGACAAATATTAAAAGGTTTTCAGAAAATGAGTAATTTCCTGAGCAATATGTCTGGGCAACTGCGTAATTTTACTACTAAATTTACAATTGCCAACTGTTAAATCAGGGTTAAGACAAATACCTAGATACAAACAAAACAATGAAATTCGCGTTTCAAGTAACCTGCCAAGAAATGGCAGGGATCTAATTTTCTTAACTTGCACAGTAGTACGTAGTTTTTCTACTCCTAGTTTTGGCCCGATCTGCAGATGTACCTGGTAACAAAATTATGACAACAATCTACGGAGTTTTAATGGTCGAAACTTTTCCATTTTCCAAAATGTGCAAAATGAGTGTTCACTTCACAGTTCTCAACTTCTCAGTACGCTATCAGATGGATATGGATAACAGGAATTGTGATCTCGGCTCCTCTTTCTAGCTCTTCAGAATATTTATGTCGCCGAGTTTGTCAAAGCATGGGAAATTTCGTTAATATTTCACAAAATGGGTTTTCAGAAGATTTCGTTTTGTCAGTCTTTTTTGTTTTTCTGTGAGGATAGTTTTGAAAAATGAATTTATCATTGTGTAGATGTTTGTACAATTTAGTAACTTAATACCATAAGCAAACTTATGCATATTCATTCTCCAGCTCAGCAAGTTGAGATAGAAAATAAGCATAATAAACAGCTTTTCATTAAGTACAAGCTTTCTTTCTAGTTTCTATATAAGTAGATAAGTGCCTACTTATCACTAGTTTATGTTGTATAGAGTGAGAGACAAGCCCTAGATAGGTAGATACTGGTTACTAGATCCTGTAATACTTATCTCATCACTCGTCTATCCATATTGTGTGCATTATAGTAGTATATGGTAAATTGCATTATGTATACGCCATAATATATCTAGTCGTTTGTTTCTCTCACCACCGAACCGCTTGGTTGGCTGCTCAGTTTTTCTTATTCATTTTTATCCAAGAAATAATTTTTTTATTTCTAAAGTTGTAATCCTTCAGCTTTCATTTTTACTCATGTAGTCTGAATGTTACTCAATTAAGAACCAATTTATATGCTATATCCATTTTTGTAAGATATTCACTTCTGCCTATCCATATACTGTCTTTGTTCAGTTTTTTTCGAGAGGAATATGGAAACTTTATCAAGATCTGTAATGAAAAGTAGATATGCAATTTTTCATGTGTCTGTATATGAACTTCATTTTTTCATGAAATATAATAAAATGTTAGGGATGTCGTACAAAATGGCATTCTTTTTATTATATCTAATAAAACGTCAGTATAATCCCAAAAGAATAGCATCAACTACTACTATCGGTGGTGGAATTGAATAGCATAAAAAGTGTTTCTAATATGGATCAAATGTGCATCTGTTTAGATAGAATTTTTGAGGATATTGGGTGTTCCCTTAGGATGTCTTGTTTAGAGAACATGAGAGGCACGTCAGGCAGGCGGAGGCAGGCAGGGAGAGGAAAGTCTCAAGTTATCCCTTGTCGCGTGCGACACACGGTAGTAGTCAATCGGTTCAGCTCCTATGACAGACATCCGACAACTGTCTGCCTCCTCGATACAGAGATAACCCATTGTTTCGTGGATACTAGATTCACAAAATGACTTAGCTACCCACATTATGCTACTGTAGCTACTATTGCTAAACGACACACATGGTGTTTACACATATTATAAGAATTATATGGTACTTACTTGTAGTAAAAATTCCATGTTTGGTAGCACAGTTCCCGAATAATATACTGAATATCAGTATTACGCTGTAGTTTACTAATTGTCGTATAGAGCTTATTTTTAGACAGATAAGGTAATGCCAATTGTATATGGAATTTAAATACTATATGGAATATTAGCGTCTGGTGGTTATATAAGATGTACCTATATTGTTATAGTATTGATATTGCTATAGTATGTAGCTAGTGCTAGTGCCTACTTAGAATTAGTAACAGAGAGGGTTTACATAATTCTTGTACGGAACTTGAGCTGCAGAGCAGAACAGAAGTCTCAAGAAAAATTGTTAATGAATAGTCGGACGAGTGTTGGTTGGAGAGTTGTGTAGAAATATTTCTCCATGTGCTGCTCAAATGGAAAACAACTGGTAGGCATCTTCTAACGCTTTATTGGAGCAGCTGCCGTTTGTGGCTGTCTGTTCAAGAGATAATGTGTAGTTGAGCAAAGAACTAGAGTGGAATTGCATAACGTTCTTTGGCCAGGAAAGAAAGACACGTAAAACTGAATGTAAGTGGAGTTCCTTGGAAGCCAGTTTTAAAAAGTACACATGCCCTATCTAAGTAAGTCTAATAAGTAGGTACTCTCACCGGTCTATAGTCCATGAAAACCCGAAGTAGTCAATGCAATTGTGCT
The DNA here is from genome assembly GCA_019776445.1 of Tomocerus maximus. Classification (NCBI taxonomy): domain Eukaryota; kingdom Metazoa; phylum Arthropoda; class Collembola; order Entomobryomorpha; family Tomoceridae; genus Tomocerus; species Tomocerus maximus. Next base: position 19,222 of record JABASH010001951.1, on the reverse strand, counting down.
CTGTGCATCTGCAACGCTCATGTTATCATTGCTACCATCATTTATGTAGTTGTAAGTAGTTGAAGGTAGTCGTCTTCGACTTGTTTAATACTGCCTCAGTTGGCAATCAGTTCCTAACTCACTGAACATGAGACTCGACCGAATATTGTTAATAGCATAATAATAATAAGTACCAGGCAGACCAAGCTAATCCAAGCAAGCCATTCAGTCACGATAGATAACTGCCTATACGCTACACACAGCCAAACCAATTAAGCTCACACTTTGCTTATTCTCACCAAATCTAGATTCCTAGTATATGTCAGCGTTAGAATCACTTACCAGGCTTGTCCGTTTACTTACGAATCGCCCCCAAGTTTCTTCTGCCAAACGGAAATGTGATTCCTTCAATCAAAAATCGCCAAAAAAATCCCTGCAGCTGTCGTTATAAATAATATGCTTCGTCTGCCTAACTTTCATGCAAGTCCGTTTGGAAATTCTCAAAATGAATGTTCAGAGTTTATATGCTTTGATTATTAAATCGTTTAAAATACTTTCAAATGTTATTGTACGCTAACAGTAGTATATTGGATCATTTTTAGATGCTATGACGATAATAATTAATACTTTTGAAAATGCTAAATAGAAAATACTGAGCTATTGTGTGCCAATTCTTAATTTGTAGCTTGCCGGCTACTGAGTGAAATTATGATGCAAATCAGGAAAAGAAATTTATATCGCAATTCGCAGTAATATTTTTATGGGTAATATAGTGATATTAAGTTACGACTTTTCTTTGAAATGATTACGTTTTAATGATATTCAAGAAATAGTGACTTTGTTTTTGCAACTATTTTTATAACTAAAACGTTACATCAGAATTGAAGCAGTATTGTTGTGTTTGACGTAAGATTGTCAAACGACAATAGGTATATAATATTTTTGTCACGAATTCAAGAATGACGTGGCTTTGAAATCCTCGGATAGCGTAAACGCTGAAAAATGTTAATTGTGACATCCTTTTATAGAGGATTCCATTTACAAAGTTTTATTGCTATGTAGTAGTTGTGTTTTGCGAAGAACATTGCCACTTAATGCCAACCAATTCTACAGATTTTATTACCTGTGATATTCTTATTGGAGATAACCTTCTATAGCATTAATACGCAATGTGCAAAAAAGTAAGCGTTTGCACACCAAGTGCCTTTTCAATGTATTAGCAGTACGTTCTATGTATTTCTGCATAAGTTTGCCCAGCATTTGTGTTCATCTCTCATTCACTCTCTACACATCTTTCACGTTTCAGGCTAACTTTGGCCACCTTAGTGCTGCACTGCTAAATAAATAAGCATTAAGACACAGTAGCACATCTTCTGAATGGTTTTCCCTGATTGCTAACATTGGTCAACTCTATCAATATCTACCACTCACCTACAAACTCCCTATCAACAAAAATTCACCCACAAGTAGTAATCATATTATTAATATAGGTAGCTTGCATTCTCATTATTTCAGTTTGTTGTGGATACTGCTGATAAGTATGGCTTATCTACAGTTTGCACTTTTACTTAGATTTATACATATCAAAACGAATATTATAGTATAATGAATTTTCTATTATTACCAGCAATAATCTATGTAATAGGTAATCATATACAATAATGCTGTAAGTACATATCATTGTTGTATGACTTTAGGCAGCTACTGTCTGCATTTTGTTTGCACCTACTCCTACACATATGCTACTCAAGTCGAGTCAAGAAATGCTCAAGAAAGGATAACCACGCACGTTTGTGTTATAGTAATTCTTTCCCTCTCAGGATGTATGCATGGCAATACCAGCGTATGCTGAATAGCCAACGAAGAACTTACCTCTTCAATGCAAGAATATACCTAATAACAGTAGGTACTTAATACCTAATGTGTAGTTTGCAGTGCATGTTGTGGGTTTGGTAAAGTTGGGATTGAGAATCTGCCATTTGAAAACAATCGCTGCCAATACTATCTGCATTTTACTTTAAATTGGCTTTAGCTGAATTAGGCATGCATAAATAATGTACGTTCATTTCATACATGCAATTAAACTTTTATCTGGTTTAAATCATTAGCATTTTACTATTCAAACAGAGCGTTCAGTTGTCTTTAACTTACTGGTCATTTAGAGCCAAACCATAGCTCATTGTCAGTTCTCAAATCTGAAAATAATTGTTGACGTTTGAAAGTAATTATGTGATACCATTATTTAAACATCCTTTAATGCACACATACTGTAGAGAATATAAGCAGGTACTGCGTAGTTGCAAAAATTTATTCTGACAAGAATTCTGGATCAGGTAGCAGCTCCGTTAAGGAAACAATTTAATCTTCGTTATATAGTTGTTATTTTTTCTGTTTTAGTATCATTGAAGATGCCTACTTAATATATATCGCAGTCACGACCACCACAGTATATGCTTTCTCACATCCGGGTTCTCATTTCTGAAGCGATGAAGTTCAACAGCAGAAACCTTAGTTTTTATGTGTACATATATTCACAATATATTTTTATTTCGAAACTGTAGACAGGCTGCGTCAGGTAACATCACAAAATATCTACCGAGGGGTATCTATTGAAAGGTTGGTTCTATTGCAAACTCACTCAGTACTGTGGTTAATTAGTGCCCTAGTAGCCTAAGGCTGCCTAGATTCGGAGGTCAAGCGGTTACGCTCCAAGCAGAGACCCTGACCCTGGTTAAATAAATCAGGTCATATCCACCTTCCTTATCCCTTTTTGTACTTGAGATACTGATAGTAACTTTAATGTTAGCCCAATCAATATACTACAGATAGTAGGTGAGACGGTGACAGACCAGGAAAAAACCAATCTATCGGAGTATAGAGTGTGCCGTAAATGCTGCATGCCGTAAATGCCTCACAAGTTTTCGGCATGCCGTAAACTACTATCATGCCATATACTTAGATGCTAAAACGATATCTTTGCTTAGTTTACGGCATGCCGACTTTATACTCTGCAAGTCTGCAAGCTATACTACTATTTATTTACTATAACGGGGTGTTGGGGTAAGTTGCAATTAAGACTAATGCTAAACGACTGAACTGCAGGCCGTGCATGCAGGCTATGATAGGGTAGTACTGGGTACTATTAAGAATAGGTGATCAGGATCAGATCTAGTGTACATTTGAATGTAAAAAGTGACCGTTATGTTACCATGGATTTTCTTAGCCATAGGTATACTTTCGTATCCTCGGGTATACTTTTGACATTCCGATATCCGAAAGCCACAGCGTTGGTCCCCACTTGGTCCACTGTAAATTATGAGGAGAAAGATAGCCAGATTGTTTTTACTTGCAATAGTAAAGTAGTTAGAATTTGTCGAAAATAGAATGAGCAAGTGGAGGAACGGAGATATTTAGTCGTTCCCACCTCTTGTGAGTAGGTACTTGAGAAATACAGAGTTACACTTGGACGGTGGACGTATGCATGGAAGGTAGGGATAATGTCTGTTAGGTACTCATTCTCTGGTTTTGTGCTGGTAGTACTGGTAGTATGTGTAGTAGACTTCTGCGGGTTGTGTTGTGTTAAGAATTAAAGTAAAAACAGACGAGGCAGGGCGAGTAAGTTGAATGCTAAGGACTCAAGTTGGATTTCTTTGACTGTGCTGAGTTCATAGTGACTGCATCATATCATTGCCGTCGCTCAAAGACGCCGGTTCATCCACACTTTGGTTCTGCACTTTCTGTTTTCGTTTGTATCGCTACTACTTCGTTTGGTACTCGCATCGTAATCGTGTGTGTAGTTTCCTTTGGCCATTTCTTCGTGAATGAGTGAGTGTGTCCAGTTAGTTTTTCCCCAGTTTCCCTTTCATTCTTATATCTAATTCATTCGTTTGTTCATCTACTACTACATATTGCTTACTACATCTACTTACCCATCGACTTACCCAACCTCGTCGTATAATCACTTCTTCAATTCGTGAATCACCTAAAAGACTCCTTGATTTAGAGTCTGTTCACCTGGATTCCACTTTTATTATCTCCACTGAGACATTTCCTTTCTACACTGGACGACGAAGCACAGGTAATGAATGCTTTCAGCATCTCTCATTAATTTACAGTCTACCTCATTTCATAAGACTCATCGCTAAATTGCTACTGCCATTCAGCTATGCATACACGCAGGGAGTCTTAACTCCAACAAAGCTCGCCAATTCTGCACTCGTTAACTTACTATCCCTTGTAAGTCGTCGCTCTGCAGACCATTCTAAAATAGCTACTTAAATGCTCTTTACCCTAATTAAAAACGGGAAAATACATCTGAAACTATTATAAACGAGCATAATCGGCATAATTATAGTAGAGTTATAAGCACAGGCTAACTTTATATAATTATGCTTTTCCTGTGATATTTCCAATAGCTCGTTTGACTGCGGAATTTGGTGTTTCATGGCTATGAGATATCATTACTAGGTAATATGCATATTAACTATGAGAAAGATGCTTTTTAGCTATAGGAAAACGGATTCACAGTTTTTCTGACAAACTAATATGCTTCGTCTCAAACTCAGCTTTAACTTTAGCAATCAGAGTGTAACATTGTTGTTTGGCAAATTCCAATATATGGTACAAATAGAAAAAATCATGAAATATTATAACAAATGTACTTTACAGTAAAATACTTTTAGATGAGCTAAATCATTAAATGTATTTAGCTGTAGTAGACCAAGGTACAGACTTCGAATTACAAGTAACAAATGTATATCTAAGTATGCATAAATGTTTTCTATACCTACACATAAGTATTCCTTTGGGAAAAATGTTAAACTGACCTTATAACATGAGAATACATAATCTTGAAAATGTAATGTGCCTGCTATCTACATAATGCACTAATAGAGAGTCTTTCCATTGTTTGCAATAATGATTTAAAATTCAGGTAAAGAGATTGTCGATTGTGTCACGAAACTAGAGTAAACTCTTTGCCCTTTATCGTCATTATCATCATAAAATCATGTCTCATCTTAACAATCTCAACTCGGATATTTTATAAATGCAACAAATCTTTTCAAATGTTCTTAATAAACATATTCTAATTGTTTTTTGATCGAAGAGATCTTTTTCAAAATATTAAATTGTGCTAGCACTAAAGTATATCTAGTACAAACGGGTAATGTAGATTTTTGTTGTTTAAAACTAACTTTTGTTTAACCAAAGTACAGAATAGAAACACAAATATTACTAATATACTAGTATGAATTCTAATATTGGATATAGTCACAACATGTGAGAATAACAAATCATTAGTTTTATTGCTAAATAAATTGAGATATTCGGTCTGCATTTTTACAATAGCCCTTTCTGACCAAACAATGCTGAATGTTTTATGGTTTGAAGTTGTAATAGCACTGGAAAACCCATAAAATGAAAAATAAACAAAGCTAAAAATGGATAGTGCATATAAACGATTGGTAATCAGTTCCAAAAGACTGGCTAAAAAATGAAGGACGAAATATTGTGAGTCCAGGCAACACCAAGAGTTGTTGTAGATTACCACTGTGTGTGTTCTACTTTTACATGGTAATGTTAGTGCTCAGTATTCACTCAGGCTCCAGCAGTTACTATCTGTTTCACTCCTATCATTATTTTCTGAATATTTTATTTGTGCTATGTTCCCTGTAATACTAAAATTTTAGTTGGTATTCCATACGTGACACTGCTTAAGCTGACTTACTATTTCAGGTGTGCTATGTACATTTTGTCTGCGAAACCGCTTTGTACTACTACGCTTCTTTACATACCTCTATTTAAAAAACAAATTTCGTTTGAAAAAATATTTGCGTTTTCAAATTATCCCAGTTTACTAATAATTATCAACTTCTGCTGTAGAATTTGTATCTTTATCAAAGTTGCAAATCAAAATTTCTTGGAAAACTCCAGAACTAAAGGCCATACCCCTCTACAGACAACAAAACAACTTGTACAAATTATCTACAAAATGAGTATACTCTTTTACATGACATTGTTTGAAGACTTTGAAGGATGAGATTATTGTATTTGCATATAAGTTTAAAAACCGTAGGAAATGACAGATTGTCAACTGAACTGTGTAGTAATTACAATAGAATAGTCTCCCGTACATGCACATATATTATGTGTGTAAAGTGTAACAGTATTGTGTATTAGTTCGATATTATTTATTACGTAATGTAAAAGGTACACCTTCAATTAGACATGGTCTCACCGATAGCAGGTGTATAACTTGTAACAATTGACCTGCCTGTGCATTAATAATAGACTAGTGCCGTATATATCATAGAAAACAGAATGTATAACAGTGGTATTACTATGATAAGTGATATAGGTAAGGAAGGGTAGTTTCCTTTTTAACAAATACAGAGTAAGGGATTAGGATAGCAGAGAGCATTGAAATAGGTATAGGAATGTAAACGCATGTAAAGATAGGATGTACATCTGTCTGTCTCACTGACTTACCTGAGCTAGGAAGGAAGGATGAGTGTTTATTCGCAGCAAACTGACGACGGCGGACGGAAGTTGGAGTGAGAGTGACAAAGTGCAGTTGCCTTCCATTATTCAGTCTTTCCTGTCTTCGTATATCTTTTTTGCCTTTCTGTTTGCTAATTGTTTCGTTTTATCATAATGACAATACATAAAAGCATTATCCTCATTATTCATTCCATATCTATTTATTCTCAGAGCTTAGCTAACTATAAATGCTCTCCATGCACTATTTTGTGGAGCTTCATTACAATTATACAGATATGCACTCCTTTTTGTTATCTCACTGTGTGACATTGATTGTTCTTCTTCTCGTGTGTATACTCAAGTCTTCGCAGACAAGACACCTAAGTATGAATGCAAAATAGAATAAAAACAACCAACGTTTTTAGGCTTTTATTTTTGCATAAAGAGTAATTATATATGTATCAAAAAAGCCTTTTCTGCCAAGAATTATCTACAATGCGATTACTAATGAAAATTTAATGAAAAATTCTTATTAAAAGACAAAAATGGAAAAACAAACACTGCTTACGTTTTCTAAATGTTATTCCATCTCTGGCATTACTATGCCTTACAATTTACAAATATTTCAAATGAATAGTTCCATCACGAAAGCTTTTCTGCCATCCGGATAGCATGTATTTTTTCCCAGTAATTTAGGTGATTCAAAAGGTAGTATTTGACAACATTAAGCATGATGAATTGAAAAGGCTGCACCCAATGAGAATACTAAATGGAGAATTCATGATAAATATCCTTCGTTATGTGTCAGTTGTCAAAAACATAAAGAAATTCATATGACAGAACATAGTCTGAGTTCAATTACTAGCAAAGTGCCTATTTCAATGAATTCAGGCATCAAAAGTTCACAAAGCAGAGCAGCAGATAGATAGCTTGCACCTCATTGTGTTTTCGTGTAACTTGTTATGTCCGAACGAATATTTCAAAGCTTTCTCGGGTATTCAATGTGGACTGTCTTGTCACCCATGTCCACTCAAAAGCAATGTTTTGTATTCTGCAGTTCTAACGGGAATTTGGAAACACGTAGAGTACTTATTGTAGACAAATAGGTCATAGTCATAAGCTGTCAGTACTGCATTAGCAGGGTACCGTTTTGTGTACAGTCTCTCCTTTGCAACTGTCCAAAACATACTCACATAGCCAAAACTGATGTCTAGTGAACACCTTGACAGGTTTTATATTCAGAGTAACTAATGTAAAGTTTTTTCCGTTGGTTTTCAGCTTTTATTTTGTAGAAAAATCTGAAATTACCTAAATCTATTGATTTTACTCTGCGTAAGCGAAACCTTGGACAGTGTCATGTTTTACTCTTTCATGTCATGGCCTATCTGGAAAACTGAATGGTGTTTTCGGACTCAATTCAATTGAATTTGAATCGAAAAGGAAGTAACAGAGAATGGAACGGATGTAAAATGTTTATATGGCATTGGCAACTAAATGTTTTCTCACATTGCCTTTCGTTACAATATCCTTACTCCTCTTATGTGTCCATCTACTTATTTGCCCAAAGCTATAGCTTTGTACACACTGATGGACACAATAAACGTAATACCCCGAGCACTCTTGAAAGAGACATTTGTGACAAGTTTCAGTAAAATGCTTAGAATTGCAGGGAAACACTTGCCTGAGATGTAATCATAGTGTTCTCTTGTCATTATTGAGGATTGAACCTGTAAATGAAAGCTCCGGTCATTATTTATTAATCAATAGGTAATAAGTAAGTTATTATCTCATTACAATATAGTTACAGACAGTTATTTTGTGAAATAGTCACAAGGCAATAGTTACAATCGAAGCCATACACATGTACAAAGGCATAACTACCAAGAGTTTCGTACATGACAGATTGGGATTGACCTTTATAAAGTAAAGTAGCATTTATACTTCAACTATTTATATAGCATGAGCATAACTCACAAAAATAATAACAAAAAATAGAGAAATTGAAAGCATTTCTCTAATCGGGGCAATTTTCTATACCCTGTGTTGTAGGCTGTCATGTCATTTTAATAATTACAGCTCTTGGGGATTGTATTCCAAAATTCCATGAATTTCTCATTTATAAATATGTAGAAGAAACTCAATAACATCCCAATGCTTCTAACAGTTTTTATTTACTTCACTAGCTGTATCTTTTAGCTCTCTATGTGAATTTGGATAATAGCATTTCAATTTTACAGATGTGAATTTGAACGGTTGTAATTTGTACTTTTGCTGTCAACAGAAGAAAGATGTGACAGAAATCAACTTAGGCCTACAGGAAATAATAGTAATCACACCAAAAATGAAAGTCATTTTTCTGAGAAGGGTTAAACACTGAGAAAATTGCCTGTTTTTTAAATTTAATGGGCACCGTTAGCATTACAATAATAAGAAAAATTAATTGTATGCTCGAAATGACCTATTTACCGACAGGAATAAATGAACTTAATTCAAATCAGGGGTTTGAACAAAAACTGACTAGGGTAGGTGAACGAAAAACCATTTTATTTTGACCCAAGCTTATGTTTACCCCAATTCTAACTACATACGCTTGACTTTTTGTCAAATGATCATTGATAAATGTGTAGTCCTACTCCGAATTTGTAATAAAAAACTTGTGTAAGGTCGTATTAAAGCAGTTCATTAGCAAATTACCATGAAATTATAATACAAATGCACATATTTCTATTTGAATCTTTTAATACTGAAACCAGTTGTCATGAAAAGTCCCTAGGCTGATTTTAAGACTCATTAGTTAGAGCCTGAATTACTTTGTCGGTTTTATTACTGATGTCCATCGGACTTTGACTGTATGTAGTTAAACAGAAAGAATTATTTCAAAGTCTAACAGCGTTTAAGGGGAGAATCCCTTTCTCGGCATATTATTATATAGGTTATTGTATGTAGATACGAGGAAAAGGTTTATGAAATGTGACTAGATTATTAAAAGTAGCCCTAAAAAGTAATTATGAGTTTATGGTTGATAAGATGTATCTGAAAGACTTAAGAAAACACATTAGAGGTTGGATTTATTTAAAGGAATATAAAAACATAAGATTGTAGTGGTTTATGTCATGTGTCGAAGATTAGAATATCTTTGGTTTTAGTGGGCAGTTTTAGTTGATGTAAATGACTTGTGTTTGAGTGGTATAGTGGCTTATATACCGAAATAATGGTTAAGTACTAAGTAAGGACGGCGATATGATTTAATATTGCGCTAAGCATTTGTTACGTAGTAGCTTATTGCTTACAATAAAAATGGTATTCAGCCATGGTGCAAGAAGTGCAAGTGAAATTGTAGTATATAGACTTTCTTTGAGAATCCGGAGAGGAAACAGGAGCGAATGTGGAGTACATAGTAATAGGCATAGTACAAGTCAGGGAGTAGTGAATGGGAATTTTGTATGTTTGCATATAAAATGAATAAAATACTATTAAGTGTCGATTTGCGTAAAAGTTGAGGCAAAGGAGTGAGTGTATTAAATAAAGGCATGTATAGGACTAGCGACCACTATCCCAGAGTAAGAAAAAAGCAGTGCTGATAAGACGATGAGAATCTTGCGTGTTAACAGAGTTATTCCATACTACACTATGGACTACTACTGCTAAGTATTGTTAGCGTTGAGGAGTAAATAGCTGGAAGAGAATTTTCGAATAGGACACTCGTAGAATAGAGATGCCCTTTTACTTGTTCTAGCATGCACTCTAGCTTTAAATAGCGACTAACTGGCTTCAAAACGAGAAATATTTAAGGTATGTATTTATTTGATACATAAGGACAGGTCAGTTGAGTGTGCTAAGAAACTTGTACAAATATGCATGAGCTAGTCAGAGCTAGTGTAAGTGAGTGAGACACACCACCGTTATATGCAATATGGTATGCATACTGACCCTTCTATATTAATCATTCTATAAATTGGAATATTATGTAGATCGGTCGTATATAGTGTGAGGGTGAACTACTAAAGCAGGGATAAATTGTGTTAGCTTTGCCTTGCACTTACCCAACAAAGTAGACTGGAATACTTAAATGCCTATTAAGCTCTATACCTGCACATAAACCGCTAATAATACTACTTATTAGACTATCGATGCACTTCTAATTCTAGTGCTCTATTCTGACTTTAGAATCACCGAGGGATTACTCACGGACACCTTCTAATATTCCTTAGCTCCTACTGCATTATACATCCTTATCTGCTAATCTATTTGTCTCCTTTCACGTGCTCTTTGCTTGCCAAAACTTCTTTTTGCTACATCGTTCTGTTGCATTTTAACACATAGCATGTTCTTGTACGTCTATATTGGTCAGAACCATAACATGTACAATTGCAATTGTGTGTACAGTTTTATTTCTGTGATTATATAGATTAAATACGTATAGTTTAAAGTTTGACTAGCTAATCTACAATTTAACCCAAGTTAGTCATCTATCTTACAGCGTTCACCCCAACTTCAGCAAGGCGAGTGAGCAAGACAATAACCTTAACGATGGTCATGAAACACAAAAAATAAGAGTATATAGACACAAGAGTTATACTGGCAATCAACTAAAGTAAGTCTCACGGTCACCATTTAATAGATCTAATAGAGGGTTATTCATTCATTCAATTAATACAATTCTCCCCCTACTCAGACCCAACTGGACTCAAATGTCATCACTCATTGTGTGCATATGACCATTAGAGAGGATACTTTAGACTTAACTCTTAGCTAGTAAAATTTAGTGGCACTTAGCTCCTGTTATTTCTTTTGCAAGAAAGTCTAATGCGGAGTAGAAAAACCGGAATGCTATTTCTGTACAATAATGGAACGGTCATTTCAAAACAACAGTAATACATTTGGCTCTAAGGTAATATCCAACTTGACTTTGTCCCGGCACAAACAATTCAAATAGCCTATTTCAAAATAATATAATAGCTAAAGGTACGTTTTCTATAAATAGCAATAGACCACCCTGGCCCTGTATGCAATTCTCAACTCGGTTTATTTTATATCGCTCACATTCGCCTCAACCCCATTTTCCGAAAGATTACAGAACATTAGATCGAATATGGTGAATCTGCGTCAGTTATTTCATTGATAATTCTCTAGTTCAACAATTCGAAAATATGATTGTAACGGTGGTATTTCTGTTCCTCAATTATTATAATCAATGACAAAAAAGGTCGATTGAAATCTGACAGAATAGCGGGTTCATTTTAGTTAACCTTATTAATTAACTCTGGGAATCTCATTCATTTATTTTTGTGTAAGACAAGAAGCCTTGACTTGAGTTTCAGTTGCTTGGACTTGGACTTGTTAACAACAAATGTCTACTCTGATAAGCAACTAATACTAAGTACCTATCTCATGCAAATCCACATTGAATGTCTCGCAAAGAAAGCTATACAGTGCAATTGCCCTTCCATTCCTGCTACCAACTCTCAATAACCAAGGCAAAAAAGAAAGAAAAATCTCTTTTTTGCCCGAGGACTGCTCTGATCCATTATAGCAAGAAGAATCTTTAATTAAAAGTCCCTGATTGAATCACAGGAAGCGGTTCCGAGAACAATAAAATGTACTTAAGTAAGTAGGTGTACCTACTTGTGTGAGCAGTGTGTAATATTATCTGCGACTATGCTATATAAGGGAGTAAATATGAATACAGTAACATATTCATTAGGATTAGGTACTTTAATCTACATAAATACGAGTAGGCTATGTAGTACACGAGTTAAGCAGGAATCACCATTTTCTTAATGGCCATGTTAACTTAAAATTGCTGTGGTGTGCTAAATTTTATATAGACTAATGTATCATACTAACTATAAGTACATTGTCAATTAATTTTAGATTCGCAGCAATTACTATTATTATTGGCCACTATATTATTAGTAGGCAGGAGATGGAAATCTCAAATTCTACCCTATTTAGTCAATCGGGTTTCGATTATTCCTGAGTTATCTATGTCATTTAAGCTGTTCTGTGTAAATATTTTATGTTAGCCAATTTTCCACGACATTATGTCCAATCAGCAACAATAATGATTCTTTTATTGTATTTATGGAAAAAGAACTAGGCAGGCGCAAAAGAATTTAATGTACATGAGATAATGTTAATTGATCGATATTCACAAAATAAAAACCGTGTTCATATTTATGTTTCAAAAAAAACGAAAGTAACATGTAAGCTAAAATTGTTGGAATAATCAGACTAATTACAGATGTGTCCGTAAGTATTGTATATACCTATACGCATTAGGTTGACGTAGATAGTTTTTTTTAATTTTTTGCTTGGATTTACACTTGGATAACATTGTAGTTACATACTTATTGTTAATGAGACAGAATAAGCCGTAACATTTACACTCACGTTGGACTGCATCTTTTATATGTAGCTTTTGATTTATTCCATGAGGTAAAAGTTTGGTTGAATGTCTTTCCATTGTTTAATTGAGAATTATAGTGACTATATATTTAAATGTTAGCAGTAACAATTTAATGTCTACCTAGTATAACGTTATGGTGTATTGTGAAGGGTGCTTTTTATATATTCCGGCAGATATAAGATATATTGTAGATGGTAGACATGCATCTTGTTTATTTTTGAAGTGTTAGAGTGTCAGCGTGGATTGTAATTGTGATGGCAAAATAACATTCATGGCAATGAGAATACATTAAAAATGTATTTTCTTGAAAGAGCAATGACTTTACAGGGAGTTGATTGTAGGTCGTGCAATTATTTTTGTCTTGTAACTTTTTGCAATGGGATGAGAGTTTTATGCAACAAGCCGACGTCATTTGAGTTAGATACACTCGATTAAAAACAAACTGAAGGGAAAAGGTTGACTGCTAATCGCTATTACCAATATCTGTAGAATACATTGATATGTATAAGATTTATGGAAACTCATCCATTCGACAGGCTTATCACTCTGGCTAAAGCTACCGACTTAAGTGTAGTTAATTTTTATTGTCTGACGTAAGAAGTAGTGTGGAATTAAATTTGACCTGCTGCCTAGAAACCTAAAGATTACTCATAAAGAATTAAATCATTGTAACTACCCAGTGAATTTACTGAAATTTGCGATGAAACCAGACGATTTCATAGCCTCATGTCAGTTCTGCATTCGTTTCGTCTGAGCATCAATATTTTTATTTCAACAATCATAATTTATCTGGATTACTCAATCACAAAACAATGAGCAGATTCCATAATTAATCCATAGATAATTGAGGAATCATGAAAAACCATCGCAGTTGATTACATGAAAATAAAGGTACTACTACCAGACCATGTTATGATCCAATAAGATCCAATATGGGCCTAATTAGTTTCCGTTACTCGGCGGTTGGGCATTTATAAGAATTATCTAAATGTAGTCTATAAGAACCTTGTGTACCTCACCATCAACCAGGAATAAGGTAAACTTGACCGTAACTCCGTTGTGATAAAACTCCTAATTTTTGTCTTACGCATTGTGGATGGTACAGATAGTAAACTTGAAGTATGCATTGTTTTAGTGCAATGGCATTGTTGTGCATTATTATTTTCTTCGTTTTTACGTCTGTTTATATCAACTGTGACAGTTACAGGAAAACAGTGAGGTAAGTTAACTGTTCAAATAGTATCACCATCTAGTACAGATATTACCACGTACGTAAAATATAAAGCGTGACCACGCAGAGCTACGAAAATAATTGAATCCCAATACTTAATAAATGTAGCACATCGTAATAAGTAAAAAGAGTCAAATCTGAGATTTATTTAGATTTCAGTCGCATTCACACGCATCAAACCACCCTTTTTATATAGCTACTTGTACAATTGTTGGTGCTCATGGTGTGCGTAGGAGGTTCCCCTGCATAATAGTACTCTGTAGCAAGTGGCATGAATTAGTCTGAGATTAGAGAGGTTGAATTGTGGACTGAAAACAACCGAGTCCGTAAATTGAGAGAAACAATTGTATTATGGTGTGTGTTGTGAGTTCAGGTAATTACAGAGTTTAAGTGTCACACAATGAGCTACGCACAATGTAAAGCAAACGCAGCGTAAATGGCACGAGATGGTTAACAATACTTACTACATCAAAAGCAAAGTAGACCAAAAAAATAATGAAATGGATGAATTCGGAATTAGAATGTATGAATGAACTCATCCAATTAGAAAAGTCGACTTGCATGTGTTGATGTTTAGTCTTGTTCATTGCAGAGAATGTGGTAATTGCAGAATACACATGATACTTATAGCGAATAAATAAGAAACATGAGACAAGCTGTTGTGCATTGACTGTGTACCTCCTCCTTATCATTTCTATCTCTGAATTTAAAAATCCTCATTTCACAACACAGCCTATTGGACGTATAAATCTATAGATATGGAATCATGTAATAAATGCGAGTAAATACATTTGTCTACGATGCAAAAGTCTCAAGTACCTCATTTTGCATAATACGACACGTATGTACTAGTAGAATGGTATTCCTGTAAGTACCTGTTTAAATTTGAATTTCTTTGGCTATGGAGTCGCATGTTAGTCAAGTCAGTCGTGAATGTACGATGTAGTAGGAGTAGACTGTAAGTAGTGATATAATTCATTATGTAAATGGTCAAATGCCTCGCAAAAGTAGTACATACTTGTGTTTTCAGTTTTTTCTCGCCTTCTCCAAGCAATTTACAATATTTTGCAGCAGGTAGCTTACTTCGCTTTGGTTCTGTGACAGTGTGGGGAAAATCCTGCATTAATGGCAATTAATGAGTGGAAAACTGGAAACCCAACGTGAACGTCAAGATTCCCATTCGCAGCAGTCTACAGTCAATAACGACGTACTCTCAGCTCTGCACTAGATACATATTTGCAATGTGACGTGATTATTATTATTATACTACCTAGTAGGCTATCCCAACCAAATACAAATTTGTACTGCAGTAGACAGTGATACTATTCCATTGCAATTCCACTACTCATCGAGCAAAATTAAATTCATACACGTACTTGTGTGGGGTTTACTAACCATTATGTATCAAATGTGAAGAAATAAACTTCTTTAATGCTATTCTAGTAAATTGACACAAGTTTAATTTGATAAGCAACGATTTGATAACTATTGTTAACTACTTGAAAACGTATCCATTAGATTTGGCTTATTCTGGTGCTATAATCTAATAAAGTGTAATACAAACACATTTTTGCAAAATAGAATTATATGATAGGAAAACTTTTATTCTTATGGCAATACACATACCTATTATTATTATGTTATTGTAATTATTTTATTGACATTTTGAAAAGCTGTTTTACAATGATAATCCATGTCATCTACTTTTAAAATACTTGCAAAAATGGGTTCTAGTATTAGATTGTGTATCAAGTACAGGCTTGTACCTACCATGTGAAGTACAGTGATACATTTTTATTGCATAGTATGTACACTCTACATTCTACATAGGTAATTAAAGGTATTTGCTCGAAATGTTTATTATTGTTTTGCAGTGAAATCAAAACGTCCATAAATACGGTTAAATCAAAATAAATATAATGTAATGTCTTTAGTTTCCCATTTATTGTAATTGTAAAAGTACAAGCTCTTTATTGGATTATCGTTCGTGATTTTATAGAAATGAGTCAAAAGAGAAATAATACGTGTGTAAATTAATGTGTAGGTAATTCTGATGTAAGAAAGAAAGAAGTACACACATACACCAAGATATACGTATTGATCAGCTCACATAATTATCAAAGGAAACTTGCCACAGTTAAAATACATTAATGCTCATGTAGGCATTGTTAAAGTTTACTTTTGTTGGAAGTTGCCAATAGAATACATAAGAATGTCGCTTGCAATTGAAAATGGTTGTAAATACATGGATATTATATAAGTAGGTAAGTGTACCCACATTGTTGTTGTTCGTGTTCGTATTTAAGAAGTAGACCTGCTTAAATGGTTATTATTTTCTGTGTAATACATTTTCTATGGGTTTTGTAGTTTCTTCGCATTATTATTCAAGTTGTTATTAATATTACTGCAGAGTGAACGTATATAGTTGTTAGGTAGGTTGCTTACACGGTTATACATAAATAGCATAAATGATGGTTTGATACTTTTGTATTTACATTGGTTAGCCTTAGTTATGGGGATCTGATATCACTGCGGTGTAGCCCCATTAACTGAATAGTACTAATTATAAGCTACCATGTATACTTGTGTTGTTTAGCCAGCCTCATCGCATTTAGAAGGTGGATTTTAGTCACAGTGATTCTGACTTACTGTGTAGGGACAGAAGATAGTAGTTCTTATAATAAGTGGAAACATTTTCCCATAGGAATCTGCTTTGTTTTGTCGCTTTTGTAACGTGAGGGGAATGCTGCAAGTTTTATGTTTGTAATCGCATTCAGTTCACAGTCACATCGTCCTGACTTTGTTACAATTTATGCATTACAATTGCAATTTACAATAGTATATGCAATGAACACACACACGTCCTTTCTACCATAATGATAAGCAACACGTCAGTCTCTCTCTCTTCTACTATTGTGTTAATTCATTTCAATCCAATCCATGTATTGGGGCTTATCCGTCTTTACTTGCTTTGAAACTGTCCCTATTCTACATACCTAGTTAGATATTAAATGTACCCAATACTTATGTGGAGCATGAATCCGCACAGTTCTGTCTACTACAATATTACTAGGACTGCATGTGCACGTAGGGCTCAGACTTATCTGGATATCAACAGTAGCGGATAAGTTTTGTCACAGGAGGAAATAGGCAGCCACTTGTTATCTCATATTTCTCGAAGAAATCGTTTTCCCGATTACATTATTATTTTTATTGCCATACGACAGAGGAATGGAAGGGAAGGAAGGAAGGAACTCACAGGAAATAAATTATCTATGCGACAATTAAAATGTAATCAACACAAATGGAAATTCGCTTATATGACCAAATTAAATTACATGTGTAGCAATTTGTACATTTATGCATTCTTTAGAAATGTACATTCACAACAACCGTTCTCGTCGATTGCAGTGAACCCACATTAATTAAATATGTAATTAAACAATTATTCTCTAATCAGCAAATGAAAGTTGGACTGTCTCGCGCGTTACGCTACCCTTTATGATAATATTTTATATATAAGCACAACAACTTGAGACAAATAGTGTGGAACAGCATTATTGCAGCCTCTAGATAAATAGTACAAATTGGACGGTTGTACTCTGCTCATTCTATAAAGATTTTCATTTACGAACTGGTAGTTAAAATTTGCAAATTAAATTGCACATTCTAATCCTTGGTTATGTGCACACGCAGATTATCCTCATACGTGTGCTCTTTCAGCAATTTTGCATTATTCTTAACTCTGCTTTCAGTCGGAATTTAAATGTCTCTGTCAAATAACCTAATAACAAAATAACACTAACACTAATGACAAAAGCTTACCGACACAGATATTCAGAAACTGAGCCATACATATTTTAAATTCATCTGAAATGCAAATTTCGCGTGTCTGTTCAAATATTTAATATATTATTCATAACTAAAATGAGGCTTTGAACATAAAAATTTAATGTTTAAATAATGCATTAAAAGGCAAAAGAGAGAAATGTGTCATATTTGCCGACGACATAGCTTTTCTTCAAGGTGCATCAGTCTAAAAATAACTCACAATAAAAAACCTTAAACCTAACATATACAACGTATGGATTTTGTCACTCATTACTGCAGTCAAAACTCCAAACTCATGAAACTGCCATTTATTTTCATGTAATGTAGAAATAACTGATTAAACTGCACTTAACAATGAAAATGAAAACTATTTTTACAACAAGAATTTTCCGCAAATGCTGCCTGAATAGAATAGATGAGATTTAAAGCCAGAGCGTAATTTAACCATAACTATTTCTATGCAAACCTGAAATTCTACTAACTGTATATTATATACCACCAAATTATGGCTAAACATGTCTTACTATATGCTTAAGATAATATTTGTATATAAGCAGAAAATAGCACAGATGGTGAATCTGCTTGACCCCTTTCTTTGAAATATAAATAGCTGTATAGTTTCATATAAAATTTTACTAGAATAATAGGTTAACAAGAATTCCAATATACGAAACTTGACAAAACACCAGCAAATTAATAGCTATTGTATTCCCTAATTAAAATAGGAGATCAAGGTAGATTATCCATTATCCTGCGCAATAAAACTCTAATAGTTAAGTCATAAACATATCTTTGTAGACTGATTGCTTCAGTATCAAATAACTTAATTTAGTAGGGTTATTGCTAGCGACGCGTAATAATATTGTTGTGTATAGAGAATGCCTCAAAATAACTTTTTCTCAATTAGAAACAGGATTTTTATGAGATGTATCTAGGTATGGTGTTACACTAGTAGTACAGATAGTACAACTTGAACATGAATTTTGCTTTTCAAAAAATTTCTAGAAACACGAATTAAGCAGTTAAGCTTTATGATCTTTGAAACGGAAAAGTTGTAAGTGTGATAAGAGGTGCATCTAGAGATTAACACTAAAGTTAGTTGATTGCTTGGACATGTGTTGCTAAACGAGTTGTTAGCAGAGCGTAGAAGATGAGACTTCAAATTTAATTAAGTGCGATGGTGTTTCGGCTGCTTTACGGCTTTCGCACAACCGAATAAACGCTACCCCTGTCTGGAGTAGAGCTTCGTTCGAGTCTAAAAGGCTATCGAAGGACCAACCAGTCACTGGCTT
>JABASH010001950.1:0-22709 GCA_019776445.1 Tomocerus maximus | reverse complement strand
AATATCGTATTTATTACACACATGATACATAATTAATCCATCTTTAGCTATCATTGTACACAATTTAACTGTACACATCTTACTTTAGCTGTCATGTACATTAATATGATATTGTTTACTGTTCGCCAAGGACTATACACTGTACGTTAATTTTGTATCGGTACTCATACCTTTGCCTTTATGATAATGTTAATTTTCTAGCCAAAAATACACAATGGTATAAACGGATGCATTGGCAAATATTTTTATTATTGTCTTCACCTGCAGAATCAGAATATTTACTGCCTAAACATAAGAAAATATCTTGGTAAAGAAATAAACTGCTAGCTGTAAGTGTTATTTTTACATATTTATGAGTGCTCCATTTGTATACTAACTGCTAAAGAAACTGATCAAATACAATAAAAATAACTAGGGATTTTACATTGTCTTATGGTACGGTAAGTATCTGTACTTTTACGAAACACACAAACCTTAAACTCGTTCTAGTACATAAATTATTATCTGCAATCCCTTATCCAACTGGTTAATATTGGACCTATGCCTGGATATATAGAGATTTTTGTGAACCATAAAAAATAATTATTGTATCAAGTACCATTAAAGGCATAATAAAATATTAATCTACTTTCCAATGAAAATTAGGCAGTTCACATTCTGCTTTATCAAAATGTTTTCTGCCAATAATTAACCCATTGGTCATTAACAGACTTTATATGCTTTATTGTAATCCATTATATTCCTCTTTTCACAATAATTTTATCTGACTAAAGTTCTATTCTGAAGGTATTCGTTTTCAGATTGTGATCGAAATTAAGTGAAATAACCTAACCCATCATCCATTAAATTCCCTATGATAAAGGCCATTGGGTGGGTAAACTAAAATTAGTTGACAACAAATGTGAATTTAGTAGTACCTTACTTGTACATTACATGATTTACATGTTCAATATTTCAATAACATTATTGGTTAAAAAATTCTGCGTTTAGTTACGTTCACGTAATTGTAATTGTAGTATAGGTAAAGGCGTAAAGGTATATTTATTTGTAGCAAATGTGGGGCATGTTGACACAAAACCTTACATAGATGTTGATTTGGTTGTAGACGTTGAGGTCGCCATCTGTATGCTGGAATTGAATTTTGCCCCATTGTCCAGGCGGTATCATTGAAATTGCCAGCCACTTCCATTTCATCCTCGGTAGCCGCATGCTTGCTGTCGCTTCCATCGTGTAGAGGTTTCTTCGTTTGGTGGTCCTGTTTTAGGAAATTTTCATTATAAATAGTAAATCAAAATGTCTAAGAGAGGTAAGCAATTGTTGCGTAAATTATTAATTACTCATATTATTAGAATTTGTGGTGACTAGAGGTGAAAAACTTAATTTTTGTGCATTCCAGGTCGTGGAGGAACGGCAGGAGCGAAATTTCGCATTTCGCTCGGTCTCCCCGTCGGAGCTGTTATCAATTGCGCCGACAATACAGGTTAGCCTTTTTGACTCCAGTGAAATAATTTCGATGAATTTTTAATTGTTAGAGAATTCTATGCCTCGTCAACCGTAAACGCTGATAATAATGCATCAAAATGTATGTTCAAGAATGACGAACCCTTTTATTTAAACAACTAATTTTTAATATTTCATCCCCGCACAGAAAGTATTTATGAAATATGTTTGAATGATCGAAAAGCTTTTACCAAACACCTGCTGTCTTAACGCCAATTGTGCCAAAATCATTATTCATTTGGAATTTTGGTTTCTAGCTTTCGTATTTTATTTTAATTCTATGGGAATACTTCATTTCACCCTTGGACTTTTATTTTGTCTTTCAGGAGCAAAAAACTTGTTCGTCATTGCAGTCCAAGGTATTCGTGGTCGACTTAACAGACTGCCCGCCGCCGCCTCAGGGGACATGATAGTAGCCACGGTAAAGAAAGGAAAGCCTGAGTTGAGAAAAAAGGTTATGCCCGCCGTTGTTATCAGACAACGAAAGCCTTTCCGCAGGAAGGATGGAGTTTTTATTTACTTTGAAGACAATGCCGGAGTTATTGTCAATAATAAGGTACAGATTTATGCCTTTAGTTTTTGTTTGCATATTAGAGTCTGTGTTAAGGGACCGTAATAATAAGTTATTATACAATAATGTAGTTTTCTTAGGAATTTTTAATATTTGGATTGTATTTACAGGGAGAGATGAAAGGGTCAGCTATCACCGGTCCAGTTGCAAAAGAATGTGCAGACCTTTGGCCAAGAATTGCATCTAATGCCAGTTCTATCGCTTAAACACGGCCTGTGGGTTAAGTTCTTAAATTGGTATCGATGCACATATATTTCTCTTTCTTATTGTTGAACGGCAAAGGAATTTCAGTAATGAAAATAAAAGTCTAAAACAGAAATGTGTTTCTAATATCGTTCAAGAAGTGGGTATCATTTATTTTTCTAATTTTTCATCAACAAAAGAAGTACAGAGCATTAATATTAGTCCAATGTTACATTCAAAATCATTCATTTCAACGTATGCTTACGTTTACAATTTTTACATGTATTGATATTTATTGCTGCAATACAAGTTACTATCTGGTCGAACGGATGTCATCTTTCCGAGCAGATGAGGTACAGAGCCTTAGAGCTCCTAGCCTAGCTGGTCTAACCAATATTTACATTATCACCAGTTTTGATATACGTGTCAAATGTGGTTAGAGTTGAAATAGCTGTAAAGTTGAGAACGCTGAAAACTAAAATCCTTATTGCAGTATGTAGCTAAAATAATGAGAAAAACTCCAGAAGTAATGTCTTTACATAGAATATTTACTGCCTTTGTAACTATTGTTATGCTTTTGTAGTACCTATCTTCCTATTCCTAGATTGCCACTAAATGAACTAAAACTATAATATAGTTTGATATAGATATGCTAAATGAAATCTAAATGCTGAAACTGACTTCTATTTAATTTGTAAATCAAGATATTTATTTCTTAAGGGGCGGGGGACGTTAAGTGCCTAGTCTCATTACGATAATTTTGTGCAGAAAATCAGATAAAGTGCAAAACCGGAAACTCCCAGCCAAATTGGAATTTTAATTTAAAGACGAATTGAATAAATTGTTTTAGTTACATCAATTCAAAATTCTCGTCTTTAATTGCTTGTGCTTGTGTATACTGTCTGTATACCAAGTGCACACTGGTAGGGCATATTTTTACAATATATCTTGACTACGATGGAACATTTAAAAATAAATGAAGTGAGAGTGTGAGATAAATTGCAAAATACTTATGTGAGTGAGCTTAGTGAAGTGATATGAGCAAAATGAATACAGATTAGGTACCTACCACACATACGTGTATTGTTATACATGTAATTCGTTCGTAAGACTTTAATGAGCTATAAGTTTAAGGCTTTTACAGTTCAACCTGTTACCTAAACCCAAACTATTTAGAGACAAAAATTAATTAATTTTAAATGACCTCCCCAAAATGTTTTCGCTGGCAAAGTGTAAGCCAGTAAAACTCCTAGTAGCCTTATGCTAATCTTTATTACAATTAAAATAATAAATGGCATACTAAAAACTATTTCACAACATACCATATTAGTTCTATTTTTTCGTTCTGCTGCCGACATACCGACACCGACTATAAGTTTGTGTGATTGATAAAAACTATAAACAAAACGCATGATGAAATTAGGTCCAGGTACAGTTAGATAAAGAATGCTTTCAGAACATTAATGATAGAACTGCCCCTCAATAATGTATAATGTTATGTCATATTTATTGCGATTACTAATCCATTTTGTACATAGTGTTTTTTCCTAGATTTCGGAAGACGCTATAGGATATGATATTTTAAAAAATGCAAAGCTCGAAAAAATTTGTGTAAAGATAATAATTGGAAAGTAGAGATCACTTGCAAGGAAAAGAAATAGTGAAACCAGAAATTGTTAATTTCATTTAACAGAAGTATTACACAGCGACGAAAACGAAACCCAAATAAACAGTAATCTTACAAGCTTACAAAACATAATCGTTTGCCATTTGTCTAATTGAAAGTAAACAACTATTTACATTACAATGATGCACCAGATATTATATACATGCATGCATCCAATTGAGAGTGTGCAGAGTGCAGATTATGATCTGGGGGAATGCTGCTAAGCTAAGTGAGAATTAGGAATTGAGGTTTCAGTAGATTATATTTATTTTTATGCATCTACCTATATAAAACAAAAAATAAAGCCCAGATACAATTAATAGCAAAAATGGAGCATTGTAAGTGCAACTATAACATAAGTATATTTTATGTATAAATGTAGTACTAGTAAATTCTCGTACATCTTATAACTAACTAGCGATGCATCGCGATGAGTAAGTATATATGTAGTAAGAAGTAAGAAGCTTACTCTGTTGCCTAAAATTCATTTCAGTTCGTAATTGGGAGAATAATGTCTTTCAATTACACACTCGTTACCTTTGTGGCTCACAATAGGGATTACTAGTAAGTAGCATCTTGATCAAAGAAGCGAATCCATTGGACATTGCCTTTTCCTACTACATGCATACAATACAATATAGCGCTGTACGTCAAGCAAATCAAGGAAGGCTTGCTTGCTTATAGGAAAAATTTAAACCCTTCCATTGGTAAAGTGAATTACTTATTAGCACAGGTATACATAGTTCCTAGAGTATATTGTGTATTTAATGTATTCGAGATGCACAATAAATTCTTGTACATAATATAGGAATACAATGTGTTTTAACAACTGCTAAACAAACCACTTGGGGATATCTATTCATGTATATTTAGATATAGCATTGAAACTTGAAACCTAAGGGCAAGGTTTATTTAGTCGTAATGTAATCAATTTTTAGCTGTACCTACCTTACCATAGTAAAATTGATTGCAGTGTGAAGTTAAGCTCAATTTTTTTATTACGCTATTTGCATCCGAGTTTGTAAAGCACTTAAATGA
Organism: Tomocerus maximus; assembly: GCA_019776445.1. Classification (NCBI taxonomy): domain Eukaryota; kingdom Metazoa; phylum Arthropoda; class Collembola; order Entomobryomorpha; family Tomoceridae; genus Tomocerus; species Tomocerus maximus. The sequence continues at coordinate 17,751 of JABASH010001950.1, read as the reverse complement.
TTATATACATGTCTTAACAGGTAATACTGTTTTCATTGAATCAAAACCGTCAATTAGTATGTAGTACATTTAAGTAACACACAACAGCGATGTACAAATATAAATAAATTCAGTTCAAAGGTACATTCCAGCTTCCACAAATGTACATTCTGTAATCAGATCACAGATTCCATTGATAATCGCTTACGTTCATTCTTGCTTTGTCAAGATCTCAGATCAGATATTGATTCTGCAAATTAGTGTGGAATTGTTTGTCCTTATAGTAAAGCATTCAAGCTAAATTGCAGATTTAATAATCTGACGAGTTGTGTTACTTTTAGTTAGCGATAAATTATTGAGATTGAGATAAATCTTCCATTGAGACACCCCAACACTTAATACTTACTGCTCATCGCTGCTACATGCTAGGAAATCTCAGCTAAAGAATGAATTTTCGTGCTAACAGTACATACATATAGATACAAATTAAATTGCATGGTTAATACACACTGAACAGTACTGTGTTTGCTTTAACTCTGCTAGTAGATTGCTAGAATTGCCTACATAAAACAGAGTAAGAAGTATCGTTATCTTTAGAAACTTGGAAGATATTATTTGTAACCTTATTTAGTGAGTGTAAAAGTTGTAAAGTTCTGTAGTAACAAATAAGGTTACCATAAATGTGCATTCACACATGTGTGATTTGTCTTTGCAGAGAAAGTTACTATTTTTCATTATAATTAGCCCTTAAGTCAGAACAGACAATAATATTTTACTTTTTACTAATACACATAATATATTATTGTGCTAAGCCAAAGTATTGTTATTACTTTGTTGTAGACCTATAGTATAGGTTGGGTTTCCTCAGAAGAGATCAGAGGTTGAGCTAACTCTATCTAGGTATAAAATTTTTAAGATCTATTTTATTTTATCAGTTCCACTCTAGAAACAATATATTCTTTTACTGCAGTTACTATTTTGATCTCGTGAGCTTCACAAGTTTCGCAATGAGCAACCTTTGTGTGTTACCATTTAGTGTAGCACTATTTACAGTTTATTTTTTATTGCCATGCTCTTTAGGAGCCTATTACAAATACCCGTACGATAATCCTTATTACAAGTATGATTTCGGGTATGCTAAACTACCATCTTCAGTGAGACATTTTACAGTGGCTGTACCACCACCATTGAAGAAAACCATCAACGGAAAATTGTACTCACGGATGGATGTTCTTCCTTACTACGGTAATTATTTTGGCTCGGGAGAAATCTAATATTATTCAATGTTGAAATAATTATGATATATTTTCTTGTATGGAATTATTATAGCTTATGGAAAACAGTCGCTTTATTGGAAGCATCCAAAGTTTCACAGAAAAGCTCACAAAGAAGAGAAGCGACCTGAATTGCCAGAGTCGGCAATATTAAAACGGCAGGGTGAACCAGTGGAAACGACGTCACTCCCGGCTCTAAAACCCAATAAAGATGAATTAGCCATAGCTTTTTTAACTCCAGCGAAGAAACAAGTGAAAGAATTCAAGATGAAAATGGATGAGCTAAAGAATTCCACGGCCATGGAAGCAAAGTCTCAAAAATACGCAGACGAAATGGAGGAATTTTCTCCTAAGCCATCAATCATGAAAATGGGATACAAAATTTGGAACTGGTACAAAGGGTACAACGAGTCTCCAGCACCATTTTACAGTGACCCTCGGACTTTTAATCACCCATTTGGGAACAAAAATAAAATGTTGAAGATCCCTCCCGCTGCATTTGCAACCCACTATTTTGAACAGGATGTGCCCCTTGTTACCAAAAGCAGATTTAAAAAAACGAAATCGTGGTCAGATTCAGATAACATAACTCCTGATGAAATGCATGATATGAGTGAGGAGGAGAAAAGAGATTCAGAACGGGAAAGACGTCCAAAGTGTACTAAAGGGAGTAACATGCTCTATTGCAATGGAGATGCTCTCACCGAATTTATGGGTGCTTTAGAAAGGCATGTCAAAAAGAAATCAAGCTCTAATAAACATCGTGGCTACGGAGGGAGACCAAGATACACGAATGACGACTTCTTTAGCTTCCCTCCAGAAAGTAGTCGGGAAGCCTATGAAAATGCAAAACATGGGTATACAGAATTCTATGACAAAGGTAATTCAAAGTTTAAATATGTATCTCCAGAAGATAACTATTATGACTCTTACGATGATAGCAATTTAAATGCCAATTTAAACGATTATGATGTTGATATTGAGCATGAGCGCAGCAGGAATCCTGTTAAAATTCTAGTCGTACTTACTAAAAAAGGTTTCTCAGGTTCTCAAACGTCAAACAGTCGATCTTCATCCCAGATCCAGCAGAGTGGAATCTATCCACCGAAATATACCTATGATACTCCTACTCTCATTGCTGGTAAACACAGAGAATCCAACAACAATCCTGAAAATTGGCAAGATCCTTCATTTTTCCGTGATGAGGATAGTGCTGAATACACTAGAACCAAATCTTATCCTCAATTTGACGAGTATAACTACGACAGACCCAGCAAGAATTACGGTTATGATTATGACAAACCCAGGAAAAGCTCTAGTCGTCGCGACAGAAGCAGAAAATATGACAAACTCATGGACGAGTTGATGACAGCTATTGAAGGAAGGATTCAAGATATCGATCCAGGATACAATAAAAATAAAAATCACAATCCTTCCCAAATAAACGAAAATGATTATGAGCCTGCACCCTTCTGGCCCGTGCCTAGAGACTTCACAAGCGAAGAAAGACTCAAATATGCTCGGTTGAAGGCAGCGAAAGCTATGAACGATGGTCCTGATATTGGCTGGTTCAATCGATCTTGAGAAATCGTTTTCAATGAACCAATAACTTATTTTTATTTATGTCGATAGTCACAATAAATTGTTTTGACAATGCTTTCAAATATATTTACAGGTTTAAATACCTACAGAATACATAATTTCTCTCGTCTAACAATGCATCCTTTTATAATGCTTTTATTGCATACCATTTTTAAGCATCTCAACTATTTTCCCTCAATGCACAACAAGTACTATATTACAACTCTCTTGAATATGTAACAATAATTTTTCTAGCACTCGGCTAGAGTTGTAGAAAGTTGTTTTATGATCATTTAGATCCCATGGGTGTACGTTTACGTATTACTATAGTGCATAATCATATCGTCAAAAAAGTTGCTCCGTAAAGATCGCTTATTTGATTTAATAGGAAAGACTTGGTCGACAAATGCCTGTGATTGCCTCGTGTGTTTGTTTCACATCTCCTCCCTCCCAGCATACCTTCCTACAGTTTTAGTTACTTATGGGGCTGATGCATTTCCTATTTTTCTAATAAATCCTGTGAATGCACTGATGCACATTACTAGAAATAAAAGTGGATCTAACAAAACATTTTTTTCCTTTTTCTAGCAATTTTCTTCAATCATTAGAACAAACGAGTTTTCTTTCGTCCTTCACATTTTTGTTTCTATTTCGTGTATTTAGTCAACTCTTACTGTCAGAGACTGTCTATCTTTTGCTTTGTATTCAGTATATCATTGAGACAACTTTTAGGAATGTTACTACAGCATCTTATTAGAGGCAGGCGTAACTTTACAATTTCACGATTAATTGAACTCACCAAGTAAAGTTAAATCGAAATTGGTCACACAATTGGATTAGTTGCAAAATGTGAGAATGTGTTATTAAAGTGAGTGAAATCAAATTATTTATAATTTCATTGAAACAGAAGCTATAACTAACCGCAGACAGAGGGAAAATCAGCGTATCATTTTACAGAAAAGCAAGTATGTAAAAAATCAACTTTTGGATCAGAGCAGGAACAATAAAAATACTAACAGTGGCAAACAATTAATTGTAAAAGTACTGGCTATGCATATGTGCAGATAAGGTCTTTAAAATATTTACATATGTAATGATATAACAGTCATGAAAGTTTTTACTGTCACTGTTTTTGGTAACCATTTTTGATCATATTTATTTGCTTTTCTTCAGATTCACAATGGAATTAAGATGCAAATTGAATTTCAATAACGTGAGGAAATGAGTTGTTGAAATACAAATATCTTGATTTTGTAACCGTAACAGAACCAGTCGTGTAATTAATGTGTAACACGAACGGGAATTGTAATATAATTACCTTATTAAGATGTACATTTACAGAAATCTTAGTTTAATTTACTGAATATTCTGTATGGAAATGCAAAGAAAATTTCGTGGAAGGATCGTGTTGTGCATTTGTAAATGTTATTTTTCCAGTATTTTCATCGATGAACGGGTTAGGTGATAATTATCTTACATTTAATTAAGGGACTGATGTGGCTGGCTGCGATAAACATTAGGATGTATTGATTGCCTTACTAAGTATTCATTATCCAACATATACTTGAAAAGGTAAACAGGTATGTCGCAACATTTAATAAAAAGTTAATTGATGTTTTGTATTTCAGTAAACACGTGAGAATTAAGTCAGTCAGGAATGAATGCACTTATGCATGCAATTAAGGCTCTCCAATAATATTTGCTTATTAAAGAAACTGGTAGCCCTTTTACTAGAGTTGCTTTTACACTCTGGTCGTCTCGTCGTCTCGTCATTACTAAATCTTTCCCATGAAATGCAATCAGATGCTGATACAATATCAAAGGTTTGTTGTAATTAATATAATACAATGCACACATGTAGGTATATTATACACGAAAACGAGTGGGTATGGTACCTTTTTTGCAACCTGCAAATGCATTTCATTTATAATGCAATAATCCAATGGTTATCAATATATCTCTGATAATTTATTTCCTTTTCCTTTGTTTATATGCGCAGGGGGAACGGAATGAATATAATGAGCTCAGAAAAAAGTAGATTAGCCGATTGCTAAGTATTGATTCGAATGATTTTTACAAATGTCAAAGTGTTTCTAAATGAGGCTTGTACACTTGTAAATAAAGAGGAAAAATGTAGGATTAGGATTTAAATGAGTAAAAGTCAAGGCATTAAAAATATCAACGTTTAGTTTGTTGTAATGAGCCTTTCATTTGGATAAGAGTTAGAATTTGGAATGTATACATTTGTCTATCTAGTAGACAACCTTTGCTGCTTTAAATTGGCTTATTTATTTTACTTTGGCAAGTGAAGCCAAGAAGGAGCCAGTTATTGCACTTTTATCTTCGTCGCCATCCTCCACTCTCACTCTTTTCGCATAGAAAGTTGCAATCTTGATATTTTCGTTTCTTTCCTCCATTTGTCCTCTAGAAAAACATTTCAAATCTAATAAGTATACCTACTGATACTAAACTTTAACGCAATCTCTTTTAGACATTAGCTCGTTGATCTATAAGTACTTTAAATGAATCCACACTCCCATCCACATCTACTTATGCATAATAGCCAACAATAACAACTCCCTGTGGGAACTATCCTCTCTGCATGATCATAACATTCAACTTCTCCATTTGACTTGTTCCGGTCTGGTTTGGTCAACTTCTACTTACTAATAGTAAACAAGTAACTACTACTACTAATAATGCTTCCTCTCATCTCGACATCCACTCTTGGCATTTGACATCCGTTTCAACAACAATGTACAATGTACACCACTCTGCTTTAAAGTTTCACGAAAATTGCGTATAGATACACTTTGTTTATTAAACATCCTCGGCGATTGCAGATAAAGGAGAATGACAATTTAGGCGCATTGTCAGTCATTACTTGACTTCCCTTATAAGAACATAGGTACCACTCTATAACAACAATGTCCTTCACAAAAATAGAATTTCATGTGTCCACCTCTAATAGACAACAGTACCAACTCTAACAGTCAACATCAATCTACTGACATAAAAGTGTTTCGTTTTCATTTGAATTTCTATTCAATATCTCAGTGTTTGGTTAATAAGTGTTATATAATTCTGTTTATCCTTTGATTTCGGAAATGGTCGGAAATTATTTTTCAATCGTTTTGTGTCTGTGTTTCACTATTTCATCTTTTCATTTTTCGGACGCATGGTTTTTGCGGAGGGCCAACATGAGAAGATATGGAGGACGTCCCAAAATAAGTGAGCTAAACATTTTCCTAGCAATAGTGTTGATTTTTTACCCATTTTGGGTCCTAAAAGGCTTGATAAAAATAGTCCGATGCTCTTATCGATATAGATCTTCGTGACAAGATATATGCAAATAAGTATGATGGTCTTACCAGGGAGGATTGTTTTTATGTAGTATAGTTAGTTGATGCCCGTACCTATTGGCCTAGTCAAAATTGATCTATTTTCTGGGCTAAACATCACTGAAATTAACTTTTTTAGTAGTTTTCCAAGAAGAATATAAATAAAATACCACACCATCCCATTACCCCATGACTTGACATTTAATTGACAGTTAATTCTTTTAATTTTCACTCTTACCGAGGACAGGAGTTCCACAAGTTATCTGTATAATTAAGTGCATATTACTATAAATTTTGTAGCATACATTTTTCTTAGTGACGATTTAAGTGATTTCAGTAGAGCTCTATAAAATAATATTTTGGGTCTATTATGACTAGTATTTTGCCTAGTACTGGATGATTGCTCACGTTGTTATTCATGTATGATAAAAAATTATTTTCATTCCTTGATTAGTTGTTGGTGACCATATAACAATGCCAGCAAATGACAACATCATGATGCAGTACGTGAAAGGCACAGCAGAGCAAAAAATAAAAGAATACAATGCAAAGCAAAGATTGAAGGCGAATCAAGATTCTGGTTTGTATGATCTTCACTCTGGATCCGATGTGGAGGAGAGTTCAAGCGATCATAGCTTCACAATTGGGTTTCCGTTCCCACTTATCAGGTCGAAATCCAAATCAAAACCGATCAAAACTGCAGAGCGTGTCCCTATTATTGATGACAGCGACTACGCTTACAGCACCATTAATAACAAGTACAAAGAATTTCAATATCCAGAGTCAGATGGGGAATACATCAAAGGTTTGGCACAAATCACGCCCACGATCCAAACCACATCGGCATCTTCTCCAGATTATATGAAAATGGTAAAAATCGATTTTACAAGGGGGAACACTCGAGATTCTGACAGTGTGTTAAAATTCTACAAAATGGAAGACTCTTCAGAACCACAAGCTGTAGTCAAATCCAAGAAAAAGGGACCGATGGCATTTGTGATCCAGTGGAACTTGCCTATGGTGTTTCAAAAGGTATAAGTGAAAGATACCTCCAAATGTTTTGTTTCCTGTTATATTTCTGTTTTATTTTGTCATGATGCCAAGATTTAAATGATGTGTCTGCATAAAAATGATTTTAGAGTTTATCCTGCAGAAAATAAATTGTTTATCATCCTACATGCTTTGTACTAACTTCTTTTCTTCTTCAATCAGTAATAATAGGATGGGATAAATGATTTCCCTCATCACATAAACGATACATCCAAAAATAAAAGCTACTTTCTCATTGATATCAATAAACTGCAGTGTATGCCCATGTACTTTTATTGACAGATTTGATTTGATTATCTCTGATTCATTATGGTACAAGTTCCCACAAATTAAAAGAGTATGTAGATGTAGGTACCCCCAACAGCCTTTCATCATTTGGGCTGGGCGCGAGTTGTCACTCTGACACTGACTGACAGACACAGCTTTGAGATTTTGCATTATCTTACCTTTCAGATTTGCAAGTACATAACCAAATAAATTGGTACAAGCAACCGGTGCTTCTTTTATGACAAATATACGTGGCTAGAATACACTTTACACTCACGTAGCATCAACTTTAACTTGTGTTACAAAATTCGCAAATATTTTCTAATTAGATGTAGTAATTACTCAATAACGGGTTTTCACTCTTAGCTAACACGAAGTAGCAAGTAATTATATCTGTCTAGTTAATAAAACTTTTAATGTAATAATTACTACTTATTAAGTAAGAAAAATTCATAATAATCTTTTGCTATTAGATCTTTCTAACTTTTACTTATCCCAAATAGGTACGTGTGTTGTGCATGAAAAAACTCCTGTTATTTTAATAGCTTGCAGTCTGAGATAGTAAAGGTGTAGCCACAGATATGGAAGTGGTGGTCGGAATATTATTACATTAGTAGAATGTGTCTCTTCTGCTGCTGGGCGTTTCTGTTATATGATTTGAATATTGTCTTGAGTCATAGCAGATCATCACCACAATCAATACAGTAATACAGTTACATGAGAGAAAATCAAGAAATCCGGTTTCTCTGCATTGAAAATCAAATGCAATGGTATAACCTTCCTTAGTATCATCTACGATACACTTGAATTCACCAATACAGTTACAGTTGTAAGCTATTAATCTGTATGCATTTAGAAACATTTCGTTAAAAAGGAAACGGATGTCGAAAAGTGCATAAAGATTAAATATAACCATTTGTAGTGTACTTATGTATATACAATGATCTAGAACATGATATCACATACTTTATACTTCAGTATATGTAGTCGTAGCACAATCAATTTACATTTTCAACTTATCTTAACGAACATAGTAGCAATGCAAGACAAGAGTTCAAGACCGCAGTTTTCTCAATTGCTACGTTTGACTCGAACATGTAGTTGTGAAGATAAATATATAAAAAAAAAGGTTTTGCAAAGATTTATCTCTTGAATGGAGTTTGGAATGCAGTATTTATCGCGAACTATTTTGGTACATTAGTATAGATTATTTTAGTACAGAAAATTGCATTGCACTATTTGCAATAAGTACGCGCTAAGTGCTACCTAACTTCTAATGCTAAAACATTATTTTTATTGCATTTTGACCTTTTAATTCTCATTGAGTAAATAGCATCTCGTATATATTTGGTTTGCATTCTGTAATGCAGGTCTGCATAACATCCTGACTTTATATCGCTGTGTAATACTTAAACATATGAAACAAATAGTGAGAAATGGAAAATTTAATTACTTATTCATACAGCAGATTCTGCACAATATTCTGCTTGTGTACTGTTAGGTATCAAATAACATTTGACTGCAAATTGAATAATTTACTTGATGTTATTACCTAACTTACCAGGTAGGTATATTATAGAGAAAGTCCCTTGCATGTACCATCTACAGTAATTACGATCTGTTATATCATTGCTGTATGTAGTTAAATATTGTATATTTAATAGACTACCTATGACTGTTGTTATACAAAGTGATTATATCATAGATCATTTTCTCAACCCAAACTTTTCCTTGTAGCACAGCTAGTAAACAGAAAACTGATTTATGACAAACAATAAAACAATTTTACCTGTACTAATGTATTATTCGAACAAGAACGTAAAGATTTATCATGATTAGAGAAGCCATACAGTTTAACAGGCATATCATCTATTAACTATAGTCAAACATACTTTAATATGGTACAGGTGTTCTACACATCAGTATCAACAGAGAACCATTAATAAAACAGAAAACATATTACAAACATATATATTAAAGTTGATTCTATGCATTCATAATTAAAAACTATTGTGGCTTGTGTATCTTAACTATTTAAAAACTGAGTTATTAGCATCTTTGTTAAAACCAAGACTGAGTTTGGTTAAATGGGCCATAATTCTGAAAATACTTTACCATACACATACAATTACACACAGCACACAGCTTCTTATATCTACGCGTACTTACACTTGTATAGATAAATTAAAAATAATGTGAGCAATTAGTAGTACGTGTTAGATACCCACAATCTTAGAGTTTAGATACTACATTTTAATTTGTATGTACAACAGGTAAGTGAGTTTTGAGTAGTGAATACTTTAAATTCATTTCTACGAACATTTTTGATCATTTTATTGGGTGCTACAGTGTTAGTGCATCTTCCATTATTCATAGAAACTCTCACATGAACATCCCAAAATGCAGTTCTAGGTATATTCTAAGCAACAAGGATGATTAATGGATTGAAAATGTATCTGTACTTAACCTTCGCCAAAATGGAGATGCTTTGTTGTCAGATAAAGACGTCCAATTTGGATATGACTTAGGATTCTTCAGATGATTCTTTGTGAGAGCATTGGGAGTGATAAAAACTTGGATTGAATAATTAGCATTTAGTATTCTGTAACCAAGTATAATTTGAAATACAATACACTATCAAACAGTAATGTTCCTTCCATTTTAATTCTGAAAGAAGGCAGCGATAAATTTAATCTATTGCTCTTGAGGCTTACTGTCATTTGTCGAAAGTCAAAACTGACACCTTGACCTTTTGACAAACCAAGATGCAAGTAAAGCGATGCCAGAATTATAAACCCACGTGAATTTTCATATATGCAATTTAATGTAAATCTCCATTCTTGCATTTCATCATTGCACAAAGTGATGCTTTGAGCACAAAAAGTGTATTATAACGATTTTTACACGACTAGATATAACTGGCGTATGTTAAAGAAGATAATGATACGTAAAAGCGAATCACTATAATATAAAAGTATATACTTATATCACTACTGTGTATATTCATTAAATAATGTGTGCCTACCACAGGAGGTTCTGGTATATAACAATAAAATCTGCAATAAAAGCCAGTTAATTGTCGTACTGGAGGTCCTAATTGAAGAGTTTTGCTTAATTAACATAAAAGTGCTTCTTGCAGATAGATGCAATTTGTATTCATCCTACTTCTACCAAGCCCACTCACCTAAACATGAAAAAACAGCAGGATAGGCATATGCAAACGGGTAATCAAAGGAAGTAGATTAAAAATTGTACTTTTCTAATTTTCCTATCACAATACTAATAGAAAATATGGTAATATAGGTACATGAACGCTATAATCATAGGAATTGTCCTCATTTGACCTTCTTTCATATTATGTATGCAGTAACTATGTAGCTTCAAGTCCTAGGTTCAGCTATAAATGTTTAAAATTACTAGTTAAGAGCACAGGAGTCAACTTATTGTATGGGGAATGCAAAATATTGCTTATCAAGATGAAACAGATTGCCATTTAGCTCATGAAATAGTATTTTTAAAACATTTTATGGCTTTCTAAAGAAAGAAAGCCATAAAATGCAAATCATTCGTGACTTAGGACTGACAGTTGTTTGTATTCTGCTATTTGGCCCAATATAAATATAAATGAGATCTCCACTGATTAACTGCAAATATTATTGCTGTTCAGGTTACCTCCCCATGCCCTTTTACAAGATTGTATCTACACGTGATATCTGTAGTTCTATGAAAAATAGATCTTAGGCACTGGCATACTTAACATGTATGACACGGAACGAAAATGTCAATATTCTTGTCTTAAACGCGGTTGAATACCTAAACTGTCAATGTCTCACAGCAGATACCTACAATTTACGACTTAGTCCTAGGGAAAGAATTCGACTACGTTCCATACAGAATTACTATACAGGTATATCTACGACGTACCTCAAAGGAATTTTCATCACACACACGACACGACACATTCGGAGAAGAAACGTGAATAACAAATTGAATTATGAATTTAAAACATATTACGCAGTAACTTGAGCTACGAGTTTCCCATTCCTAAACATTTTCCTTCCCTGTGCATTAACATTTTCCCTTGAAACATTGAAGTGGGCCCTATTGCCATATACTTCATTTATATTGCAGATTTGAATGGATTTCTCTATACGGAGTTCATTTGCAGTCTTATATGGTAAATATGATTATGTGGAGATGAAATGTGGTCATTGTGTTCACTACTTAGATTGCAAGTGCAAACACATAACTGCGGGAAGCCTGGTGTGTGTATTAAATAGAGGATAATGAGCTAAGCCCCCACAAACGGGGCTTTGAAAGCTGAAACTCCGTCATGTCATGTCAAGTACATGTAACTTTAGCACCCATAAACACACACGTCTCATAATAATTCTGTCAAATTGGAAACGACTGTCAGTCTCCTTTGAATCCTGCGTCCCATATGCTCAAGGAGCAGACCAATTTATAGACGAACAATTACTTTTGTTACTAGATACATAAAGGGAACCAGTTTGCAAAGTTCATATCAATTTACGTCCATTATAAAAAATATCAGTATATTCAACTTAGCTACAGATGTACAATAGAAACATCTAAAATGTGGGAGAGAATTGAATTGAAATGATTTAGTGCTAATGTGGCAGATTCTGTTGTAGGTACGCATAGATTAGCTTGGCACTCCAAAAGCAAAGTCATTCCATTCAATTCTAAGGCCCTGTCATGCAGTTAACGTATTTGTAACATCCATTTCAAAGATTCATCGACTTAAATACTGAATTTTTCATCTGGTTACACACCGTAGCTTTTGATATAGTTCCTTCTCCATGTATTTATTGGAAGAAATGCAATTGACACTCCTGACTCCATGGATTACCATATACTCCTTCATTATAAGCATTCCAAAATTACATTTCTGGATACAGTCATTTTGAACATCAACTGATGTACGTTAAATTGCAGTACATGATCATATCTTCGAGGAAATTTAGACTCTTATTGAACAATATTAATATAATTGTTTTTCGTGTAATTCATAGATAAACGTTATTGTATGGATGTTTAATTTCTGCATCTGTATATTGTAACATGTTATTTATATTGAATACCAGATAAATCTCGATTGAAGTTTAGTTTATAATTGTGAAGTTAAAAACCTAACCAAGAGAAACCCATACTTATACGGATGTCCTTTTATCTCCAGCTCACACTAGAGTTTAGCATGGTCCTAGACTGATAGATTGATAAATAATATAAAAAATTTCCATTTTCGCTCTTATGATTGTTAAGTGCACGTAAATGGTAATAATATTAGTGTCTATTAATTTGATTACCAAGCCCAGTAATTTGAGTTTTACGGTATGCTGAACGTCATTTCTTAACAAAACAGGGTACGGGTTCACAATATGTTGCATACGGTTTGTAATCTGTAATTCAGTATACAATAAAGTATACATGCATGGTCAAGCAAATTATCAGAGTCCAACACGACCCAAGAGGAAAACAGCCAAGATAATCGTTTGTTTAAATTATTAGAAAGAGCCGTGTCAAGTCAAAGATAATTTTGACGGGAACTCATTAAAGGAGCAGAACTTCTTTGGCAATACTTTTGCACATTGTGACGGGCATTGGATTTTAAACAGGTTATCTGATGTTGAGTGAATCCTGGTACTAAAAGGTAGCGTTATTATCTGTTAGGTACCTACTTGAGATTCGGCACAACTTTACATTTAAATGCTACATATATTATATACGAATACAAAATCTTATTTTGCACTGACAGAGTGTGGTGCATTAGCCTATTAGCTAACTGGTTGGTGAGTTAATAATACTTAATTGACCAGCTCTCACACAAACTAGCAATCATAGTTAAATGCTAAATATTTAAATTGCATCTAAGACCGTAGGTACTATGTCTATGTCTATTCTCTCACTGATTTCCATATAATTGTTAATTAATAAGATGTAAGCTTTAGATTTGTGAGTAGGCTTTCTGCGTGCAACGGGTGCGAAAACGATTGATGAAAAAGTAGAAAATCGTTTACAGGCTTTGGTATAGTGGCAAAAATTATGTTAGTTTCGAGTTTATAATAATGATGATGTTAACCCTCTTAAACCATCGGTTGTCTGTTACATAGCCATATCGATGATCGTAAATTATTATGGAATATCCTTGATGAACAGAAGTATTGGGGGTGTTTACTTGGTTCATCTCTCTATGTGATAGATATCTTCGTACATAAATGGGGGACTATTATAATACAAAAGGGTGATAGCCGCGGATGGATTGTTTCTCCACTCTACGAATTCCTCTCTGATAAATCGTGATTTATTAATGCAAACAAATGAAGACGCCACGAAGAGATAGAAAGAGGAGCGTTAGCGTTTACTTTATTACCAATAGGCCAGGTTAGTTCTTTTACGGAACACTCCTTAAGGACGTAAGTACAGAAAACGTCATCGTATTATTCCGTGTACTACCAACATCAACTAGCCAGTAATATCATCTTCAACCAGAGTCATGTATACAAGATAATTGGTTAACAATCTCAACCGTATTATTCTGTTACACATAATGATTCACACACACAGGACTATCCTTTGCTATACAATTTCAATTGCAGTAGTCATTCAAACCCCACTCCGAGATTAGCTTTTCTTCTAACGCCTCAGTAGTTGTCACCAAACTGAGAAAGTTCAGAGAAAATAAAACATTTGAATTATTTCTCATATTCAGTAATACTCGACAGCAATACCCATTGTTCTTCGGGAAAACAGTAAAAATATGAAGATAATTTGTTTCATTTTAGTTTCAGTTTTGTTTTCAACTTCATTATGTGTAAGTAACCTTTAGTCATGACATTTATTTAGCATTCAAATAAAGTAACTACTCTGCTGTAACAGATCAAGAAGATATATTTGAGGAAGAGGCAACTAATCTTAAGGATCTCAATTTTCTGGAAGATTTATTTTGCATTTATATTAAGATATGGATCTATAAATCTTTCCATTTAATATTGCCTTTATCAGTGATTTAGTATCGATCAATACATACTAAATGTTCAGGAAAGCATTTAGCATTCAAATAAATTATAGATCTAAGAAAAATGGTAATTTTTTGGTACTAAGATTGATAAATAGTAACAACTTGATGGGGTTCTTCATAAGAGTCTCAATTTTCTCAAAAATGTAATTTGTGTTCATATTTACGTAAGTACATTACATCTTTGCATTTTGATTGCACTTGTCAGTCATCCTACCTTTTCGGTTAAAAGTATATGGCATTTATTATTCATTCAATTTATTATTGATATCAAGGAATAAATTCTTAACCATTATAAATAGATGCCTGGAATATGTTCAACAGAGATTTTATTATATTAAGAAAAATTGAAGTAGTATCAACATGACGAGGTCTTACATAACAGTCTCAATTTTCTCAAAGTTTGTAATTTGCGTTTATACCTATTTATAGTAATGCATGAACGGGAGTTTTTTTTATTGAAGAAACGTGAGACATAAATATTCTCAGGTGACATATGAGTAGCAAAAATGCTCACTTTTATGTAGTCCAATGACTCTCTGCCAAAAGCATGTATAACTCAGGGAAATAAAAAATATCATTCACTACGTTTTGTCATAAGTACAATATTAAAGCGAAGTTTAAGCTAGTCTTGTACTGAGATACCAACATGTGTGTTTTATTTTTAGGCTCCCATCCTAAAAAGCAAAGATACGGAAGAAGCCACTAAAATCGCATTGGAATCAACAGGGGAACTTCTAGCCCAACTTTCCATGATTAAAAAAATTCAAGCTGATCTGGAGTTAATAAGGTATTTGGACCCTGCCATGAAAAATATTGTCCACCAAGGCAATTGGATACCAGGACAGCTCCTTTCTAGCGACATCACAGAAACTCAAATCATGGAAATAAACCAGAGTGAATTTAAGCCTATAAAGCAGGTGGATATGACAAGTCAATCCCCAAATACTCTCTTAGTTTTCAGAAAGGCTTATCATCCAGAAAGACTTGCTAATCTCCTAAAATTGAGATTCGGAATTAATGCAGAGCCACACTTTGTCGAAAGCTCCAGTAGTGACACGATTTTGTACAGCGATGAATTGTCTACTTACTATTTCAATTCTAATAATGGTGCGGATTGTGAAGATGGTTGTTTGGCTCAATACTCCGTCTCATTTAATCCTCAAGACATTGAAGAAAACAAAATTTAGCTATTTTTAAGTATTTTATCATTTTCTTTAGTGTTTTAAGCAATATTGATACAATAGTAGCGAATAGTATGTAAAACGTATTGTTATTTTTAAATTAAAACATGCTTTACACATTTTTATAAGGATTTGACTGATATGTAAAGATTAGGAGGAAAACATGAGAAAAACTAATTTTTCCTTCGTTGGACTCACATATGAGACAGAAGGCTGCGCATTGAAAATAGTTTACTAAGAACAAGAACAATGACTAGAAGCATTGAGAACCTTCTTTGATTAATTACTTTACTTTATCCTTACTCACTTGAATAATAACGTGTTATTAAGGTTGTGTATCTCCTATAGCATTTTCCTGCTCATGATACTCTAGATCTACATTACTAACCTGTCGATTCTTATTGTTAAAAATTTTTATATCGTGTTATATGAACTTAGGAAACATAGGTCATTATATTTATCTGGCATTTAAAAGCATTACGTGTAACTAATCGATGAAAAAATGTCAACAATGATATTACTACAGATATAACTACTGAAAAAGTAATTTATAGCAAGGTTTTTCATAAGAATCTTAATTTTCCCGAAGAATAATTTACGTTTACATTTATTACTACACATTGTATATTTGCAGTGGCTACTCTTGTCGGTGATGTCATACATTCTACTTCAGTAGTTATTTATTTAATAATTAAATGGTTCAATTATATGCAGTTATGTGCAAGCAAAACATCTACAATGTCAGTTTGTGTGAGGTATTCTGTGTGTAATTAACTGCTTGCATTTAAAAAACAAAATTGAAGGTCAAGACACCATTGAAGTACTGAGAAGCAGACCACTGCTTAAAAAACCACATTAACTATCGAAATAATTAGTTTCTGTCTACTTGCAGTACTCAAGACGTTTATGCTGAATATTTTCTCCGGTTGCATCAAAATGAACCATCACAATTCCACAAAATTGCATTATTCACTGCTGAAACCTAAGGAAGTATACATAACACTAGCGGGACTTTACTCAGAAGTAGAAATAGGATTTAAATTGTCTAGTTCAGATTGCTTTGCATAACGATCCCGATTACTGTTGCATCCAATCTGTTTCTTGTATTAGTAATTGGTTTATCATAACTGATAGTATTTCACGAAACAACGTTTGAATTGAAAACACTCTCGGGTAAAAAATTAAATTTTGTTAAGCAAAGAATAATGCTACCATAAGTTCACGAACTGTCGAATACACTTTCCAGAGCTGCATGGATAGAATGTAATTTACTTTCTTCATCCGTGCAATTACCCCATAACACAAGAGTTGGATAGCCCAACTTATGGTTGACGTCCATTTATCTCTCATTTAATTTAACCCACGTAACCACAACTTATTTATCATTATATCGCAAGGAAAAATATTTGATATTTTCCCATCAGTTTTGTTTATACAAAAGTTTATGAATGTTGGAGAATTTCATGAGATTCTCTGAGGTAATGCATTTTCAACACGAACTTTAACTTACAAGATCCTGGAAGTTCCAATAATAATAATGCAATTACTTACGACTCATCTAGGCACAAGGTACCCAACACATAGAGAACGAATAAATGCAATTCACTACTGACGGTCTGTTATAGTTATGCAAATGTAGAGAATATAATATTATTAGCTCTTCATTTTTATTTGGCCAATTGCAAATGTATATATCACTCGAGGTTGCAAAATTCAATTATTTCTTCAAATCAGAACTAAAATGTGCAATTTAAGTTTGAAAACTTAGTTCTCTTTTGCATCCGACAACTGAGTCGATGGGTAAATGAACGGAAATTAATATCTGAACACAGGATATTAATTGTAAACTAAAGACTTTGCAGCTTGAATTTGTAAGACACAGAATCAAATTATATCAAATTGTGTTGTTATATATTTACCTTTAAAAATGCCCGAAAAAAGATGCAGTCAACTTAAGGGGGGGTTCTTACCTTTTCAAAGCCAAGAATAGGGAGAACGGTCAAAGGTAGAGCAAAACGGTTTAAACTTTTGAAATC